>PVIU01014930.1:0-50135 GCA_004026605.1 Ondatra zibethicus | reverse complement strand
CCAGGAGGGATGGGGGTGGGCCTTGGACTTCCAACAGGGCAGGGCACCATGCCCTCTTTCAAGGAAGAAGGGGGAGGGAGGAGGGGTGGGGGGTAGTGGGAGGGGACCGGGAGAAGGGGAAGAAAGGAAAAAAAATTTTATTTCTTTAATTATGTTCTTGAATGGAAAAAATAAAACAAAACAATGTATGGAAAAAATATTATAATACTCTAGCAATCCATATCTTAAATTCAACAAAAATAAATGGTAATTCTTAATTGAAAAAAAAGAAACTAAATATCATCTATATATAGTTAATACTATTTTTAAGAAAATATCGACATATCATTGAGGCTTTCAAAGTTAAAAAGTCATAAGTGTTATAAGTCACATATAAAGTTCAAAGGAACTCACCATTATGTTTATCTGTAAAACAATCAACATAGGTAAAGGAAAAACCACCTTTTACATTTTTAAGTGTTGGGTTCCACAAGCTCAGAAATTGCTTTATTTAATTTTCTTCACCAAGATTGATGGAAAGTTTTAGATAATGATGCTGTGCTTGTTAAAGGAACAATGTTAAGAATGCACCTGGTGGACAATTCTGATTTTTCCTCTGCATGAGGCACAATAGTCAATGCTCTTAAAAACACAGAAAACTTCCTCTGTGTGTCTGTGGTTATTAAACAAATAGAAGGTAAGGGGAGGCAAAATTATTGACATAAAATGCACTGCCCAAATACATGTGATAAGATAATAAGACTCAGAAAACTTCATTGTCAATGATTTTTACCTTTTGATTCAATTCTAAGAATTCCAGCCCTGATGTCCTGATATAGCTACATGTGGACTCATCTGTTGATTTAAAGGTTTAAATAATTTAATAAAACATGGGCTTGTATGTATTTTTCAAGATTCCCAGTGAGGCCTCTGTCTCTGTCTCTCTCTTTCTGTCTGTCTGTCTGTCTGTCTGTCTCTCTTCCTGCCTCCACACTTCTATCCCTCTTTCCCTCCCTTCATCTTTTCCTAATCTCTCTATATTGAAAATCATCTCCTCTGGTTTACAAATTGACCAAATAAGAGTGATGAAACTCACAGTTTACAATATTCCATTCATATTATTTTAGAACATTTTAAAGTTATTTTATTAGGTGGTATTTCATACATTACACATGAATTTAGATCATCCTTAACTCCATCTCTCTCACTCCAATTAATGAATTTAGATCATCCTTAACTCTGTCTCTCTCACTCCAATTCTTCTTGAACTCAACCTGCCACATCCTCTTCATATGTTTACATAGCCTTCGTTCTCACTCTTTTTAATTATTATTTTTAAAATTCACCAAGTCCTGTTAGTGTTGCACCTGTGTATATAAGTACAAAGAATCACTCACAGAAGGATAAGCAACCTACCAGAGGCTACACCACTGATGAGAACTGATTCTCCCTCTTATAGCCACTGTCAACTATAGAGGTCCCCTCAGCTAAATGTGAGTTTCTTTCTCTTCATTCTTCCAACTTGTCTGACTTGGTATTAGGTGTCCTTGGCTACAGTAAACAGTTGCTGTTAGTCCATGGCGTGTAATGACTGTCCAGGAGACATTATTTCCCAGGAATTTCTTCTGATTATTAGATAATGTTCCATGAGCTTTGTGTGGAGGAGGAGGTGTGATACAGATGTCTCTCTTAGGTGTTAACACTCTACATTCACTTATTCTCTGTGCTTTTACAAATTTTAAGTCTGTTGGTCTGTTTAAACCAGTATCTACTACATAAAGATAATTATCTGAGGAATTGAGTTGCATTATTCTATGGGTATGGAGATGATTATTTTGAAGGCAATTTAATACTCTGTACTTGTAGCAAAATATTTATACTATGGCCTTGACCATCCAAGTAACAGGTTCTTGACCAGGTTAACAGGAACAAGAAAAAGTATGCTGTGGTAGAGAAGATCTTAAGTCTAATTATAAAACTGTGGGTTCATTCATGGCACCATTAAATGAATGAGCTTATGTTTATAAGCAAGTCGTATTTGTACCTTGCAGATCTCACAGCTGTATTGGAGTATTGATAACTTTTCTCCCCATCCAACCTGTGAAATACCTAATGCCACTATAAGAGCTAAATCATAGGCAGAAAGATTATTGGTTTATACCAGGTTGACTCGCCAGATCCTGTGACCAACTTGTGCAGTCTTTTTATATGGCATCTTATCAGACACCTCTAAATCACTAACATTAAACCAAGAGGGGATCAATAATTTAAACAGATTCTAACAAACAGAAAGTTTGAAGCAGTAGTAAACATTTTCTTTTATGTTTTCATAGTTTTATTTATTTTCAGCCCTGTTTTTGTTTCTTTTGTCTCAAGTTTTATTCATCCATATGCACACATCTGAACATGTTGTCTCTTGTGTTCTTCAAAATTCAAGTACTGCTAAAACACTCATGCACATAAAACCACACAAATTTATAAGTTAAGTTCCACAATAATGCTTCCAGATAACACCGTATCTTGACAAATATCTTATAGAAAGGATTTACTATCTTTATTTTTGAAACACATGATGTTATGGACAATTAATATACATTAAATTCATCAGATTTTTAACAGGTCCTCCATAATTTAAATACTCATTTAAAGCCTCTAAGGGCAATTTGGAAACCACTGAGTGTTGAATTCTTGTGTTCTTTTATTAAAAGCAACTTAGTATTCAATTATAGAACTTTAATCATCTAGTTTTAAAAGTTTTGGTAGCTGTATTTAGATGCTAATGAATGTATAAATCATTGAGGAATGATTCAAGGAGAATGATAAAGTTTGAAATTATTACTAACCACAAATAGTGGGAAATTAGAGGCAGATGAAAGATTAATATAAATGGTATTTAGATGATTACAACCCTTTTGGGAAAAATAAATCAAGCACTTATTCATTTTCTGTACAAACAAATTCTAGATTAAATACTTTTTGCTTAAGTAATAAGAATATTAAAACTAAAGCAAGTATAGAAGAATACATCTGTATAATAAATTCATAACCTTATATAAATTGTTTAAACTTAAAAAGAAATTAAATAAAAAGACTTGACAATGTCTATTAACCCATGTCTCAAAGTACCACACAATACAAAAAATCAGAATAAAATGACATTTCTTTCTTATGTAACTGAAGATTTATTTAATCAAATTCTCATAGAAATTATGCAAGTATATGTATATATACATACATGTATATTTATATGTTTATATTTCAGTATCCTGAGAAAGACAAAGAAAGCAGAGGGATGAAGAAGATGAGGAAACAAAGTTCGTTAAAAATGATTAATTAGGGAACGTACATTCTCTCCAAGTTTTGAAAGTATAAAGAAACAGTGAGTAAAATGCTGACTAAATTTTTATGTTAGTGACATGCAATATCAGGAAGTAAAGCAAAATACAGGGATGATTCTAATTCATAATTGCTTGTACTTTATTATTTACATAAATAAATATTCATTCTTAATTTTTGAAGATAGAGGTAGAAAGTATTTCAGTGTTTCACACTTTTATGTCTTTATTGTTAAACTTTACATAGTAAACATTTATAACAAGAAAATATAAAAATGAAATCATAATACAGAATGTAAATATTCCCAATTTCTATAAAACCTTATTCCATCAAGAAGGCATTAGATATTTCTTGATCAATTAGAAGACTAATTCTACAGACAATAGTAATTACTTTTCCTCTACTCTAGGCTGTTGAAGCAATTGGCTCACTCAAAGTCTGAAAAGATTGATGTCTTCTCTGCCAACTGAATTCATTGTTTTGGTATTTTAGTTATTTTAATATGACTTTCTTTCAACTTTCTGCTAATGAAGCAAATAAAAGTTGTAAGAAAGAATTTCTTAGACAATACATCAAAGCTGGTTATTTTCCTTTAGGATTAAATACCATAGAGGAAATGGCAAAACAATATACGGATGTGAAGTGGAGTTTTAGTAAACAAGATGCTCTTCTGGTTATTTTTAAATTTGGCATTCATTACATTGCTTTCCTACTAGTATGACATTTTTTAATGTTCCCTTTCTCTAACAAGTTTTTTTTTAGACTTGTTTCAACAATGTTCAGCTAGATAATAGGTCCCTCAGCAAGCAAAAATGAAGTGGTACAAATATTAAAAGCATTCTGTGCCCTTTGAAAATATTATGAAAGCTCCTGCACAGATGGGCTGAAAGTTTAATTACCTCTAAGGAAGAGTGTCAGAGTCATCATTGCTCTTGCAACAACTGGAAATTTTGCAACCAAAATAACCATCATGAAATTACTCTGAGAGTACATATCATGCACACAGAAGAAACAGATGCCACTCCATTTATGTCACCCAGCTACTGCTATTGCCAATGATGGCATAGCATGGAGATGTCACTTAGGTTTGTACTCAGTCTGAAATTTTCTAGGCATTTTGCAAATGTGCCAGACTGAAAGAAATGTATGAAATCGAGTAACATGCATCAAATAAGTTAGCTCTCTTTTGCATACTTTTTGTGTATTCTTAAGCAATATTTTATAGAATAGCTTATAAAAACACAATTTCATTAGGTACACATTTTTATTATGGAACTGAGACAAATGACTCACACTTATATGACAATTACATTACACATGTAAAATTATCAAAGTTTTTTGTACTGAAAACATGATCTTTAAGGTGTTTATAAATAACAAAATATTATTTTTTAATATTCTCATATGGAATACATACTGACATAAAACTTATTCAGACTCAGCTTCATGATAATAAGTAAGAAACTATTACAAATAATACTGCTATGAACATAATTGAGCACATGCCCTTGTGGTATGAGTGTTTATTCTTTGGGTATATGCCCAAGAGCAGTATTGCTGCGTCTTGAAGTAGATCGATTCCCAACTTTCTGAGAAACAGCTGTACTATTTTACAAAATGGCTATACAATTTTGCACTCCCACCATCAATGGAGGAGTCTTTCTTTTACCCCATATCCTCTCCAGCATAAGCTGTCATCAGTGTTTCTGATCTTGGCCATTCTGATAGGTATAAGATGAAATTCAGAGTTGTTTTGATTTGCATTTCTCTAATGTTTAAGGTTGTTGAGCATTTCCTTAGCTATATTTCAGCCAAGTAGATGTTGTGATTTAATTCTGTTCCTGTGCCTACATGTTGCAGATATTATACTTATTAATAACTAGTTTGGCATCAGGCAAGTTCAAAGGTGTTTCATACATACTATTTCACTTATCCTTGGGGCAATTTTCCCATACACTGCAGTCCTCATTCACAGAAGACCAATTAGAGGCTCAATAAGGAGTCATTATGGTGGTAAGATATTTATACTATCTGTCAGTCTTCAGTACCTGAAATGAACTTCGGCCTTATGAATAAAGTTTTCTATTTTCTGTATTTAACTTAAAAATGAAATACTGTTTAGAGTGTACATATATGTGTCTTATATGTGTGTATGTATCCTATGTGGAAATGTATGTATGTGAGTGCACATATGTTGTGGAATGAGGACAATTGGTGTGGAACACAGTAAAGCCAGGTGGGAAATCCCAACAGAGATGTAGAGAGAGAGTATTCAGAGTCAGAGAGATGTGATGTAGTCACTTGCAGGAGACAGATGCCTCAGCCAGGCCCCCCAGAACCTTTTCGGTAAGCAGTGATCCAATTAATACAATTTCTCTGTGGTTATTTCAAATCTTGGTGGCTGGGAATGAGAACGAGCAGACTCTGCCAACCAATTGGTGCTCAAACATTATCAAGGACATTTGGGGCTGATTCCCACCACCCACTCTGGGTCCAGATGCTTTTGTGCCCTCTCAGAGTAAGGAGGAAAGTAGCTGAGATCATGCCCTTAGTTCAGCACTCCCTGCCTAGCAGGTGGTAAGAATCAGTTCTGCTAATGGTGCACAGACAGGAGAGCATGGTTGATTCCTGCCACCATACACAGAGATATTTCCAGGCCATGCAGTTTGCTGCCTGACAGATTCTCTTTTACTCAGATAAAAAAAAAAAAAAGGGTTTATGTGCTACATGCTCCTTCTCAGAGTTAAAGTGGTGAGCATGGCTCCCAACTGATGGCCCAGAGGTGATGGTAATAATACCTCTGCCATATTGAAAGGCAGAGAGATGCAGAGTCAGCATCCAGAGTCACTGCAACCAAGCTGCTTACCATTTTAAGAAGGCATCCTGGTCAGAAAAAGATTACAGATACACAATAAGGACAGATTAAAAAAAAAAAAACTCTAAATGGGTCACAGTATTGGATAAATGTATGTATGTTTGAGAGAAAAAAATATATAGACAGTTATAAAAGGAAGTAAATGATTTTTTTTAAAAAAAAACAAAGTCTTTAAAAAGACAGAGCAAACTTATAGAAAAAAATAATAGAGTAAGAAAAACAAGCCATGTAAAGAAGGAAAATACACAGGGAGACTCAATTATGTATATCATGGTGTCTTCTTTCTTTCTTTCTTTATTTTTTGACTGTGAAGGAGCTAAGTACAGAGGAACATTAAATTGTACAGACTGGTGAGCTAAACCAATGTATATATTTTAAAGTTATCTTTACTTCAAAAATTGGGTCTAAGGATTTGTTGCTTTGGAAAAGAGGTTCTCCTTTTGGTTCCATAGAGGATGAGAAACTGTGGCTTCCTTGCAGACTAATGTGGTTTGATGAAACAACCCCCCCAATAAAGGTCACCGATAATACACTCTAAAATTAATTCACCCAACAAAAATCAAAAAGAGGTTTGGAGAGAGCTACACCCAAATTCCCGAATATTGTTTATAAATATTTGTTTGTTTTAAAGAGGGATATGATAGAGAGATGGATATTTTCATTGGAATGGATCTTGGTTTATTGATACAAATTTAAGGTAAATTTTGTTATATATATATACATATATATGTATATATATCTATGCTCTTGTGTTTGTGTATTGTGTTTGTGCAGCTCATTTAAAAATGTAAGGCATAATTAAGAAATAAAGATTAAAAATAATCATCTAAAATAGTCAAGCTTGTAGTCATGTTAGTTAAGTTTTCTAGATATATGGACATATATTTCAGTTAGATAGGTATTCTTCAAATCTTTCAGACACTTTCAGATTATAGCACTTAAAAATATTTTAAGAACTTAGGGTTTTTCATGACACTGAGATATATCTGCTCCTAACAGCACCAATCTTCTTCAAGAGAATGATGGGCATCAAAAAGGCTCCTTAAGGAGTTTGCTTGCAATTTGTTTCCTAGACTGCTTGATGTTATGCTGTATGAACTGGACATGCTGGACCCACAGAAAAATGACTGCTGAACTTACATAAAAGTGGGATGGTTCTTTGGGGTTCCTGCTTCATGAAAGAACAAAGGGTCTGCTAGAAATTATGCAGGTCACAGAAGAAATTGACTGACAATATAGGTGGAAATGTTTTTGAAATTTTCTGCTTCATGGAAAAGTCTGCTAGATACTATGGGCCTGTAGGCTAAAGAGGATCCTCCAACAATTCAAAAGAACTTTGGGTGACCGTCCAGGCAGCAATATGTCTCTGTTAATTCCAGCGTTTTGGAAGTTGCTTACAATAAGCTTCCTGTTTATTGAGGTAATATTATATCCTTCTGTAGTCTTTGATGGAATTGAATATTAATAGTTATAATTATAGTTTTCCTTAGTTATGATAAAATATAAAGTAGATATAAATATTACAACTGTAATTCTTGCTTGGTACCTCTTTTGTTATATGTAATTTTGCTATATTAAGGTTAAAACTTTCCTTTTTATTTAAACAAAAACAGGAAATGGTGTGGGAAGTCCTTCTGTATATGTGTGTCTAAGCCAGGTCCTCATCACAGGAACAGTTTTCTGTAAGGTAACAGAGTCGATTCCTAAGGAAGCACACACTGAAGGAAGACGGCTGAAATGGTAAATCACTGGAATAGGCTAAACTTTTAAAGGACATGATTGATTCTATGTTAGGAATTTAGGGAATAGTCAAAAGTAAAGCAAAAATCAGAAAAATAATTTTAGCAAGCGTCGGTTAAAGCCATAACAGAAAATGTCAGCATTTTACAGTTTACAAGGGGAAGGAAACCAGTAAGGAACAATGCGAGACATGGCCTTATAAACAGAAAGGCATTGCCGGTTTGAGGTACGAGAATTAATATTAAACAAATTATATTTAAGTATTTAAAACTATATTTAATGTGTTTCTGTAAATTGAAAAATAAAATCCTTTTTAAAATTTATTTTATATTATTTTTAAAATTTTATAATCCTGTATCTTTATTTGAAATATTTAGAACTATAAAAATTGATCCTTTGAAGACAATGAATACACAATTCATTGCAAATGTTAAACTATATTAATATCAATTAAGCTTCTTCTTTCTGTGTCTTTTAATGCTTTTTTGATACAATGAACAGTTTAATTTAAGGGGTTATGTCCAATAGAACAGCTTTATAGAACAATTGCTCAAGCTGAGCCTCTCTAAAGCTCACCTTAGAATGGTGTATTCAGAAGCCACACAGCAACTTCGACAGCAACTTTCTGCCTTAAATATTGTCAGTGAGAGAAGGAAAAGAATGTCTTGAACAAATGTCTCACCTCAAACAGGAGAGAGTGACATTGCCAGTGAATAGAAGTGCTGCCTCTTATCTGTGCTTAATAACCTCTCTCACTGGCACCCATTCACCTGCCACTTAGCACAAAGACAAGCCTGCATGTCATTTAACAGGTCTGCATTAATACACCTACCCAATCAATGGCTTCTACCCATTCCTCAAGGACACTGGTCTGTTACCATTACTAGACACTGTCAACAGAAAATGACACCAGAGTCACAAAAGGCAAAATGGTGTCAGTTTAATCAGAGAGCAGACAAAAAGGCAAACAATGCTACCCAAGAGAGAAGTATAGGAAGGAGACTCAGAGGTTGGCACAAGTCATACTTGGCAGGTCCCTGAGAAACCAGTTTGAAATTCAGGGATATAAAATCCAAACAAATGACATAGGCAATCAGAGCTGTTTTCTCTCCATTCAACTAAAGTAGGTGACTGCTATTGGCAGAAAAAAATCTTGTTAAAAAGAAAAAGATATTTGAAAAGGATGTACTTGAAGTAGATTCATAGGCAATAATAAAAAAGCAACTATCATTCTATTCTAAGGAGATAGGCCATAATATGAATTATATTTAAAATACATTTAATCAATTGTTTTAGTTGCCCTGAAATAAAAAATTAAATAGACATTTTTAAAGCTTGTATTACTAAAGGAGAATTATTTAGGCGGTAACGTGTACAAACTGACAAGATAGCTGACCACAGTAAGTAGTACTAATAATGATGGATCTCTATAATTATGGATCTGGAAGAGGCCTCAGAGATTGTCTGGCCCAACCTGCTCATTTAACAGATGAGAGAACTGACTCAAAGAAGAATGAGTGAAATGCCCAGGAGCACAGTGGCAATGCAGTGTTCCTGGATCACACTCCTGCTCCTTGATTAAAACACTGCTTAAGATTCAGGTTTTGAATCAAATGGTATTGCTATCTACAACAAAGATGGTCTCTTAGTCATTTTCCATAAACATATAATGTTTTTAATAATGATGGAAAATCGAGAACGGACTCATCTTAATTAAATAACTTCCACATAGAATATTTGTCAACCATAAAGCACCCTTCTCCTGACAATGTAAACTTTGGAAGACTCCTCTTCATCCTCATAAAATAAATGAGGATATGCATTGCTAAATTAAATGAGTATATGTATTGCTTTTCAAAGCCTCTGGAAAGAAACACTACTAGGTCAAATATTGAGTTCAGAGCAACCATTTTTTTGTGCATATTGTCAGTGATGCCATACACTGAGTCCTAAGGTGTTAATCTTACCTTAACTTACCTTGGCTGGCTTACCAAGAAGTTTTCACAGTATTCAGTAGTCAGATTTCCCCTCTGACATTGTTGTCTATACCTCTATGTATAAGAATCTAGAGCTTCCTGTACCACCAAGTTTAAGTACATCTTTCAGGCAAGTCTGGGTCATTCTTCTTCCAATTTGATTTAATCTATTCAGTTTCTAAGAAGTACCATGACTCTGTGGTTGGTTGGATATAACTGTGGACAGTCAATTAGTAAGAAATTTTTCATGATACACTTAGAGAGAGATTTCTGTTCTTAGACAACAGCTTTTCCTAGTAGCTAAAATCCAAATATAATTTTGAAATTAATTCTTGGTTTCTAAGTAAATCTCTTTCAGCTACTTACATCCCATATTATTTTAAAATAAATTAGGACAAATTGAATCTCAATTTCTGTGGTAGAATTGTATTTCTCTATATATTCAATAGTATAAAATATTTAATAGGGATGTTCAAATTACAGACCTTTCCCTAGGACTCCAGCATGGGGATTCCCTCATAGTCTTTGACCCAAGACTCAATAGAGGTTTTCCTAACTTAGAAGAAAAATGAGCTCCAGTATTAAATATCCTCCTGCCCTTTTTATCTTTTCCACTCTCGATGCCAGTGTTCTTACTGAAAAGAAAGTCTGTCATAAATGATCTTCACTCTTTTTCCCAGTTTTTCCGTGACACACTTCCTTTACAGCCCTTCCTCAGCAATATCATGCCCTGAGAATATGAGTCCCATTATTAATCTTACAGAACATTCAGATAAAAATGCACAGAAAAAATTTAAGTATAATGATTTATCAGTATAAGAATCATTCTGGATACACACATACACACATGTGTATATGATGGGAAACCTTCTTAAGCCAATGGCCTTTGAGAGGCTGGACCAGGTTGGGCATGATTTTTAAGTATCAAAAAGCCCATGGGACTGCCTGCTTACTCACCCTCTCCCTGCTAGCAACACCTGGATGTTGGATTCCGTTCCTGTTCCTCATTGTGATCTGTCAGTTCCCCTTTAATAAAGAACACCTTGTTATACCCTATTCGGAGCTAGTGTGGGATTATGTGATTTGCGTTCCCCTCCACTGGACGATCACCTCTTCATATATATACATGCAAGTGTTAGTAAATGTAAGCAGATATAATTTATTTTGCCATATTCAAAAATTTTGAATACAATTCAAAGGTAACACTGAAAAGGATGTGGCGACTCATAAGGATAATTTAATTTTATCAGTAAGACAAAATGTGGTAATTTTCTAATGTAAATCATGATATGGCAGATATTAAGAGTAGGAGTATGATTCAGACTATGTTCAAATACTGATTCAAATATATAGTTTACTTCTTTGTTTTGTTATATTTTAAATCATTTACTTTTATCTGTATGCATATGAGTGATTGTCTTGCATGTATAATTTCTCCTTTAATACCTAGTATCCATGGATGTTGAAGAATTTTCATTTACATTGTATGAAGATACATCACTGTGATTGTTTTAATAAAAAGCTGAATGGCCAATAACTAGGAAGGACGAAGTTGGGCTGGACTTCTGGACACACAGAGGACTCAGAAAGGAAAAAAGGCAGAGTTGTCAGCCACAGAGGAAGCTGGACATGCAGGAGGAGAAATAAATGCCACCAGTCATGTGACAGTATGTAGATCAACAGAAATGGGTTAATTTTAGTTATAAGAGGTAGTCAGAAACAAGCCAAATCTGAGACTTAGCTTTCATAATTAATAAGAAGTCTCTGTGTGATTATTTGAGAGCTGGCAGTTAGGACAGAGAAGTCTTGCTACACATGGAGATTAGAAGGGGCCTGCCAGTCACATGAAACTAGAATTAAAGATAGTTATGAACCCCCACCTGGGCACTGCAACTTGAATAGGAGCCTTTGCAAAAGAAAATTCTTACTAGCAACTGATCAATCTTTCTATTTGTTTCTCTATTGAATCTATAATCTGAAGACAATAATAAATGTCTCTTAGCAATGTTGGAAACAAATAATAAATGAAATACTGTACACTGAGCACATGAACAGCACCTAGACCCAGCTAAGGTCAGCAAATATGATTATAATAGAGAAATAGAGAAAAGTATCTGTTCTTTTTGTTTGTTTGTTTGTTTGTTTGGTTGGTTTTTTGAGATTGGGTTTCTCTGGATAGCCCTGGCTGTCCTGGAAGTTGTGTTGAAGATTAGGCTGAACTGGAATTGAGATCAGCATGCTTCTGCCTCCCAAGTTCTGGGATTAAATGTGTGTGCCACAACCAGTCAACAGTATATTTGTTTATGATGTAGAACATTTGTTTAATGATGCAAAGATTACTGCGTTTTTATGTTGTGCTTGTTTAATTCTGTGAGATTATGCTACTTTGAGTGCCTAAAACACCTGATTAATCTAATGCAGATCAGAATGGCTGACAGGCAGGGAGAATAAATAGGAAGAGAATTCTGGGAGAAGCAGTATTTATATTATTTGTAAATAAATTTTCTTCACTCCATGCTATGAGCAGATATCTTATTGACAAAGCATACTCTAGTTAAATTTTTCTTGGGAACTGCTGAGGTCGTCATTTCTAAGAATCCCTAAGAAGTTATTAATACCACAGTTAAGTGTTGAACACTTTGTTCAACAAAAAAGTCTGCAGAAAAATTTTATTACATTAAATAAATAAATATGTACTTAGAAGGTTTATACTTAAGTTTTGGTTTTAGGACCAATGTTATATTGGTTTTTTGTGGTTATCTGATGACACACAAATTTAAGTTGACATATTTGTTCATATTTATAATGAGTTTATCCAAAAATTAAAGGTTTATATTGGTTATTTTCACACTTTTTAAAAATTTTTCAATCTAAAAGATATTATTTTTCCAGAAGAAATAAGAACATTATGAGGAAAATAAAGAAAATCTAGGTTTTAAACCAGTGACACTAAGTTCTTTCTTTCTGTAAAAAAAAAAAAAAAAAAAAAAAAAAAAAGCTTTAAGGTTTAAAGTACAGCAAAGTTTAAAATACCAGAGTTGGTGATTCTAGTAGTATATACTACAGTTAAGGAGCAGGCAAACTGGAGCTTCACCACATATCTATCCTTTAAATAATACTGCTATAAAGGTTTAGAGAGAGCATACAATATTAAAACGATGACAAGAAGAGAAGTGTGGCAAAGAAAGAGAAATGTCAAACTGTAAAAATATGTTTGAGTGGAAAAGAAACATGTTCCCTGTAACAGTACAACATGCTGGAACCATATTCAGCAATACAGATGAATAAGGGATGAGATGGAAGATCCTGCTCATAATTAATTGAACTTATGAACTCCCATTTTTTCTTATTCAGCACATTGCTACATTTTTTAAAGTAAAGAGTCCTAAAGGGGAGAACAAAAACATACCCACAGCTATCATCATTCCCTTGAACTGTGATTCTAAACCAAAACAGGAGAGAGATGCCAAGTCAATTGCTCTTGATTCCATTAGGCATGACAGTAGGGGGATTACGTGTCTACCTCTCCTTTTAATTTTTCATTGTGAAATAAGTAGATTTTCTGTTAGCAAGGATAACACACAAGTTTGTTTTTAATATATTTAGCTGCAGTCCCCTAAAGTCAATCTCTGACATAACCATGATGTTTTTTATCAAAAACTTAGAATTGACATTGGCACACTACTGTGAACAAATATACAAACAGCATTCGACTTTTACTAGGTTTGTTTGAAAAGTGAAAATCCTGTTTGAGAATTCAATATAATTTGCAACACTGCACTAATTCATTAAGTTTCCTTAGTGTGTAATTTGGGGATGATTTTATGTCTTTCTCTTCATCTAATATCACTGGTTATTTTTAAGAGTACTGGCAAAGTATAGCAAAGTGGATCCCTCAGTGTGGGCTCTTACCTTGTTAGCCTGATGATAGGTAATTTTTAAAATAATGGCTCAGAAGTGAAGGCACATACTTAAAAACCTAAGTCATTACTGGTTGTGCTCAACTTCACAGCTTGGTACTAGTGTTTTATTCTCATTTCTCTGCTATGACATCACTTATTAAAATAGTTTTTCATTATTAACATAAATTACTTCCTGAAACTCAACCACTCTTAAAGGAGGGCAATTAATTAGTATTCATATCTTGGTGTGAAGAGTACTGTAACTGTCGGAATAATAAATATCTCTGTAAAGGTATTCATATTCACATCTCCATAACAAATGACTTGCTTTTACCTATTGGTAATATGTTTTCTTTGTCTTTGTTTTCAATAGTTTAAGTGTTTGTTTTTTATTTATCCTGGTTTTAATTATATTTTATTTTTTAATTTGCATAAAACGTGTAAGTGAGTTTAATTATTTCATATCAAGCATTGCTTCCATTGGTTTTTTTGCCCCCCTACCTTCTACCCTCTTCAGCTCCATCCTGTTTGGTTTTATGCGAGAGTCACTTTGGTAAGTGTTTTATGCTTTAACTATTTTCAGGAAGCGTGATTTATTCCTTTAAACACTTGCCTTTCTTGTTTCATTTTTCTCTTTTCCTTCTTGTTTCTTTCTTTCTTTTTTTCTAAGAGTCAGAGACTCCAAATTTGAAAATTTTGAGGTCAGTTGATATTTTCTGACAGCACTTGGGTGCTTTGGTGTGTCTTTGGTTTTTGTGTTACTTCTCACCAATTCTGTATGAGTTTGGATTTGCGGCTACATCATGAGGTTTTTTCATGGCTTAGTGTTTTTTTTTTATTTGCTTTTTCTTGTCTGTGTCCAGACTGCAGATGAGCTCAGTAAGCTCTTTGTTTTATTTGTATGTGGATTTTCAACATTTTCTGTGTAAAAATTATATTTTCCACTCTCTGTTGAAATTATCTATGTGACTTACTATCCACAATATTGAGCATGTACAATGTTAACTTTTAATTGTAACTCTTTTAAACTTTCTAGTCAAAACTTTCAAGTTTTTTGTGCTGTGTGAATTCAGATTGTTCTACTGCAGTGGTTCTCAACTTTCCAAATGCTTCAGCACTTTAATACGGTTCCTCATGTTGTAGTGACTGCACTATAAAATTATTCTGGTACTACTTCATAACTTAAATTTTGCTATGCGTATGAATCATAGAGTAAATACATGACATGCAGAATATCTTATATGTCACCACCCACAGGGTTCATGACCCATGGGTTAAGAAACACTATCCCATTTTCGCAATTTTTTTATGGTGTTGGTTTATATTATGAATGCCAGGAGAAAGAAGGTAGAGCCAGTAAGATGCCATGGAGCCGCCAGAGGGGAAAGGTGCAAGCTGTCAGCTGGAACCTTTCCGGTAAACCACGAGCCTAATGGTAAAATATAAAAAAAATGGAAGTGGGTTAATTCTAGATGTAAGAGCTAGCTAGCAATACACTTAAGTGATTGGCCAAGCAGTGTTTAAATTAATACAGCTTCTGAGTGATTCTTTTGGTTCTGGGCAGCCGGGAATGATCAAGTTGGCTCTTACTACAGGGTGCTGCTTTATCTTCTTAACCATATCCTTTGCCTTAAAGAAGCTTCTCAGTTTCAGGAGATTCCACTTATTAATTGTTGTTCTCAGTGTCTGTGTTACTGGTATACTTATGAAGGAGTTGCTGTCCACATGTGTTCAAGGCCACTTCCCACTTCTCTTCTATCAGGTTCAGAGTAACTGGATTAATGTTGAGTTCCTTGCTTGATCCGCTTAAATCTGAGTTTTGTGCCTGGGAATAGATATGGCTCTATTTGCATTCTTCTATGTGTCGACAAGCAGTTTTGCCAGCAACATTTGTTGAAAATGTTTTCTGTTTTCCATTGCACAATTTTGGCTTTTGTTTTTTCCAAAAATTTGGTGTTCATCAGTGTGTGGATTAATGTCAGGGTCTTTGATTTGATTCCATTGTCCCACCTTTTTTTATGCTAATACCAAGGTGTTTTTAGTACTATAGCTCTATACTACAGCTTGAAGTGAGGGACAGTGATGTCTCCAGAAGTTCCTTTATTGTACAAGATTGTTTTGGCTCTCCTGGGTTTTTTGTTCTCAATATGAATTTGAATATTGTTCTTTCAAGGTCTGTAAAGAATTGTGTTGGGATTTTGATGGAGATTGCGTTGAATCTATAGATAGTATTTGGTAAGATCGCAGATTTTACTATGCTGATCGTATCTTTCCAAGGGCATGGGAGATCTCTACATTTTCTTATATCTTCTTCAATTTCTTTCTGTAAATATTTTAATTTCTTGTGATACAGGTCTTTCACTTGTTTGGTTAGAGTTTACCCAAAATATTTTATGTTATTCGTGGCTATTGTAAAGGGTAATATTTCTCTGATTTTTTTCCAAGCCCATTTATCATTTATATATAAAAGGGACACTGCTTTTTTGAGTTAATCTTGTGCTACACAACTGAAAGTGTTTATCAGTTGTAGAAGTTTCCTCGTAGAGTTTTTGGGGTTACTTATGTATACTATCATGTGATCTTCAAAGAGGGATAAGGGAGGATGGAATGGGAAAAGGGAAGGGAGGAAGAACTAGGGCTAGTATGTAAAATGAAAAAAATGATAAAAGAAAGATGTACACATTACTCATCTTTCCTCCTTTAAAATGAATAGCCATTCTTGTTTTGATTGCCCTTTCTCCTGTTTGCTGGACATCTGAGATTCCAAGTATATGTGACCTTTGGAATTTAAAATAGCCTATATTTAGCATCATTGAGTTTAGGACTTTACTGCAAATTAATTGGTCTGGCAATGTACCTAACTATCAGTTATCTCTGTCGTTTTTAAAAGTCAACATAAAGTAGAAAGATCATGTATTATGTACTTTCTAAGAAATAAGTAGAAAATATAAAAGTAACAATTAAAAGAGATTTTTCCCCTGACTTTCACTAGGCCATTGTATTCTCCTGACTAAAGAGTAAACTGAAGCTATACATAAATACTGTGGAATCATTTTCACAAAACACTGATAAATTTTCTTACTGGCTATTTTCCATTTTATTCCTCTGTCCTCAGTATTAGCTAGACTATTCTGAGATTTTGATGCTTGGAATAAGAGAAGAAAAATCATTTAAAGGTAGGTAGAATTGCATATTCCAAGTAAAATTGTTTTTACGTCAGGATTTAAAAATATATCAATGATTTTATTTTATTAAAATTGAGAAGTTATTTAGTCAACTTTACTTTTTTTATCAGAGAGTCTAAAACATGGGCAGGTGATTACACAATGTTTAATTGTTAATCGCTTACAATTCCAAATTGTCTTTTTAGTGTCATCATTTCATTTCAGAAGTTTCTTTGAAATGTCAATTAACACAGTTTGGCAGGAATAGGAAGAAAATATTCATATTCTCATCACTTTATTTAATCTCCTCATGGATTGTGCTCTACATTCACTTCTGATGCATTTTGGTGATGGCATGTAGACACACAGTCTCAAGAGACTTTTTCTTCAAGTCCTATTAACCCTTGTATTTTTCTGTGCAGCCTTTTATTACTTTAAGGCTTGCAGTTTTTTAATCAGAGATACCTAGGCATGAAAATCATGGGTTGCCCTCCAGGGATTTATCATACTTTATTTAGCTCAAACGTGGACTCAGAAACCTGGAAAATGGACTGTATTTGGCAGCTTAGCATTATTTTGTAAGTAGTAAAGTTCAGGCTATCAAAGAACTTTTCAGTATGACAATTATATAACACAATATGTGACCTTTACAACAAAATTCAGAATGGGAAATCTATGCTGAGGGTCTCCCTCCTGTTGGCATGCACTCTCAATGCTCTCAGCTTCCTTTCTTAAGCACACAGTTAAAACAGAAAAACAGCCTGTTTATATGTCAAACATATGTTTTATATCATTCTATATAGAATTGTAACATGAGAAAATATTAATGCTTGTTTTGCCTTACTAAATTTCTCGAAGAAACTATAGCTTAAAATTTTTCTCTGTTACACAGAGAAGGCTGCAATTAAAGATATTCTCAGAATGACTGTCACTAGGTTGATGGCTCTTTTCCTTTGACTGTCACTAGGTTGGTGGCTTTTTTCTTTGTCCTTTGGAAGATGAGAAACTAAAATATAAAAGAAATGTAGGCTCTAGTAAATGAAGGAAATCAGTCACCTCACTGGCTAATGAGAGACATTTTTGATTAAACAGGATAGGGCTAACCTTTTAAAGAAAATAGTTCTGTCAGATTTCATAAATATAAATTAAATGTATCAAGTATTGAACATATATATGTATATATATTAAAGTTTTGATTGTTATTCAGTTGTTCTCTCTATTTTTAAGCTCATTGACTTTACTGCCATCTATTTTTACTTGGTTATTTTTTTCTAAGTACTTTTTTAATTCTTAGAAATTTCACACAATATATTTTTATCATATTTAACTTCTCCCTGCTCCTTTCAGATCCACAATCATTTCCATAACCATTCAACCTTATGTCTCCTTTTATCCTCACCTCTTTTATGAAGATCATGTATTCCTGCTGTGAGGTCATACACGAAAACATGATTGACCTATTAGGGCCCATATCTTTAAATAAAACTGCCTTTTCCTCTCCTAGCCACTGTAAATTATCAATAGATCGTAAGTTAGGAGTGAGACTTCAGGTCTCACTTTTCTCTACATGCAGAAATTTGGTTTGATTTGAATTTCAATATGTATTGTGCATACTTTCACAACTTTTACTGTGTTTATAAAGGAGGAAATGGGAATAATGGAACAAGAAGGATTAAATGTAGTAAATGGTAGAAGTACAGGTTAGAGAATGGAGCACGGGAAAAGATAAACACAAATAACTATTGTAAAAAGTCATATGTAAGCCTACTACTATTAGAACCTTCCTCTCTCTCTCTCTCTCTCTCTCTCTCTCTCTCTCTCTCTCTCTCTCTCTCTCTCACACACACACACACACACACACACACAAACACACACACACATATTGTCAGTACTGAGAATAGAATTTAACTCCCACAGAAGAACAACCAAAGCTCGTAACCACTGAGGACATCTTTCCAACACCTTAAGTACTATTTCTAAGGCCACAATACAGCTTTGAAAAAAAATAGTCAAAAACTCTATTACTTCTTTTTTCTTTTTAGGCTATATTATGTGTCAGTTTGTTTTGTCTTTTAGTGAAACTCACAAATAATGACCATTTTTACCAATAAATAAAAGAAGAATCTAACAACTATAAGCAGGAGTGGCTGTTTGGAATGTAGAGGCCACGTGTTGAAAGCAGTGTAGAAGGAGTTGTGTGGGTAGCTCCCAGAGTACTTCTCCTCAGTTCAGTCAAAGGTGACCCTGAGAGTGGAAAGTGAAAAGGTAAAGACAGACTGTTTCTGTTAAATGAGCCAAGGGGTTTGTGGTTCACTGCTACAATTTGAGGTCCATTTGTGTTGCATGCTGTAGCGTTTTACTGAACCAGAGGTTATAGCAGGGTGACTCACAATAGAAGGAACCAGTTCTGAAAAATGTACTTTTTCTTCTTTTCTGTTCTTGTCTTTATTTTTTTCTGCTTTCAATTTCCATAGCATTTCCCCTTACGATGACATTTTGATTTTGTTTTTCTGTGCAATACAACAATAAAAAAAGACATACAAAAATCAAAATATAGGATGACTACTCTTAAGAATTATTTTAATAAATTAAACTGGCATTCTATTCTAATTCTTGACATTATTCTGTCATTAAAAATTGATGAGCCAATGGTACAATGAAGGATTTGCTATGACAGCTGATTTAGTTGAATAATTATACTGATATATTTTCATTCTATTCCTAATAAAATAGAGGCATTGATTCCTTTGTCAATTAACATATGTCAACTACACAGAATTTCTATTTCTCATAATGAATCAAATATATTATTCCAAAATCAAAATTTGAATTTGTGACATTTCTTATGATTTTGAGAACTTTATACATGCCTAATAACCACTTGGGATTGGATAAGTTGTCTGGAGTCACATTCTGGAGAAAACTGAATCTTCCACTTCCAGGAGCCATTAACTATCTAAAGCTTATCTAAATGATAGGTAGGGTCTTTTGAAATTTTTCATCATTCTTGACTTCTCAAGTGACATTGGACTTGTTACTATTGTTATTGTTATGATTTCATGGGTGTAGGTTCTGTTTGCTCTTAGCAGACACCCTTGTCCTCTCTTTCTTACAATTTTTTTTTTTTTTTGCTATCTCCCATCATGTTCCCTGCTTCAGTTATACTTTTACATATCATTTTGGTTTGGGCACCTCACTGATGATTGTTTTCTGCATTTTGACAATTGTTAATTTCTGTGATGACCTCTGTTTGTTGAAAGAAAACAATTATTTTCTTTTGTTTTTGTTTTTGTTTTGAGACAGGGTTTCTCTGTAGCTTTGTAGCCTGTGCTGGAACTTATTTTTAAGGCCAGGTTGGCCTCAAACTCACAGAGATTTGCCTGCATCTGCCTTCGGAGAGCTGGGAATAAAGGCCTATGCCACCACCACCCAGCTAAGTACAAATTTCTTTAATGAGAGGTCAGAACTACAGTTATCTGTGGATAGAAGACTAAGTAGAAGTATGTAGAATGCAGTTAGAAATCATGCTCTTTTAAGAAAGTGTTAGTAGTTGATTTTTATCTAGAATCCAGTATCTTAACCTTGAGCATACCATAACACCAAGTAGACATTTATTGCTTATTCTCAAAACAAGAGTCTCTGTCATACCCTTGTGAATATCTTGGAATTTCTACTGGTCTGGCTTAAACGATTTGCAGCTAGGTATAGACTATTGGCTGCTCTTCTCACTTGGCATCTTGATAACATCTTCAGATACTATCAGGTCTATTTTCAGAGCAAGGACTTCCAAGTTGTTTCCAGTTCAATTCCATCCAAATTCTTTTTGGAGTTTGTGATTTGATAAGCAATAGGTTGGTAGCTTCAACTTCTGGGAAGAAATTGAGGACAAGAGCAATAGCCTGTATTGTATGTATATTTCTTAGATTCAGTTGATCAAAAGTCTAAGGAAAAATTTCATCTGCACTGGATATTTTGTTACATAGTTAATACCACCCAAAGTATGTGTGTGTGTGACATTTTAAATACTAT
The DNA here is from genome assembly GCA_004026605.1 of Ondatra zibethicus. Taxonomy (NCBI): domain Eukaryota; kingdom Metazoa; phylum Chordata; class Mammalia; order Rodentia; family Cricetidae; genus Ondatra; species Ondatra zibethicus. Next base: position 29,134 of record PVIU01014930.1, on the reverse strand, counting down.
ATGTTTACTTTTTATGTAAACATAAAAGCATATGTTTCCCTATGGACTTTTCTTCTCTCTCCTTGTCCTACAGAATAGCTCCCCTCACTCTCCCCAGCTAAGTTTTAACCATTTCTCACTTTTCCTCATTCAAGGCATTATGTTCTACTGTGCTAGATTTGTTCTAATGTTTTGAGATTTCTCCACAGTTATGACAATAGTGACTGTACCACTTTTCAACATCAATAACAATAAATGATGGCTCCCTTTTCCCAATATCCTCACCAGCATTTGTTGTAACTTGATTTTTTGATATTAGAGATTCTAGATGGGTTAAGACCAATTTGCATCTCTCTAATTGCTCAGGATATTGAACACTTCTAAAATATTTCTTAGTCATTTTGATTTTTTTCCTTTTGAGGACTCTCTATTCAAATATATTCCCCTTTATGAATTGATTGTTTGTTTACTAACTTTATCTTTTGAGTTCTTTATGTGCTCTTTATAGGAATCATCTATCAAATATATAGCTGACAAAGATTTTCTACTACTCTGTTAATTTTCCCTTTACTCATTGATTGTTTTCATTGCAGCACAGACTTTTAGTTTTATGAGGTCGCATTTCCAAGAGAATTAAGATCAGAAATGGAATCCTATTCTGAACACCTTTCTTACTTTGAAGACCATGATATGCCTTGATTATCTTTAATTCTACAAGTTTTAATTAATGTTATTGATTGAATATAAGGTTTTTAAGGTAGTAGGTCACAGTCTCTCTTTATTCCATTGTTGAAGATGCTGTTTTTTTCTCCAGGATGCATATTTGGCATTTTTTGTTAAATAAGTATCAATAATTATCAATATCAATAATTATACATAATTATGTGTACTAACATTTGGATCCCATATTTTGTCACTTGATCTCCATGTCTGTTTACATGCCAGTGTCATGCTTTGTAATTTACTATAACACTGTAATACAGCTTGACATCTGATAGAGTAATGTTGCCAGCATTCTGTGTTTTTAGCTCAATATTGCTTTCATTTTTTTCTGAGTCCTTTTTTTTCTTCCATACAAATTCACGATGCTTCTTTTCTATTTCTGTGGAGAAACTACTGGTACTTCTAAATATTTTAAAGAGCACTTGGGTATGCAATTTATAATAATTTATTATTGACATTCATCTGGACAATAAAACCTAATATTTTATAGAATCACAAAAGATACATGCTCATAATAAATAAAATAAGTACTGCCAAGATAACTAGTGGTAGTGGTGTTTGCCTCTAAGCATCTATGCCTAAAGACATGACTTTGATCTCTGGAATCCACATACAAGAAGATTAGAAATTACTCTTGAAAATTTCCCTTTTTCTTCCACACGTGAGCCATATAACATGTACCAAGAAGCACAGGCACTCACACAGACAGACAGACCCACAGACAGACAGAGATAAGATATATATATCTTTTTTATATATTTTTAATATATATATATTAAAAATCCAAACAGCAAATAATATTATTAATGTTTTGATCGATAAAGAATGCTTTCAGCTTCATGTCATGATAAAATGCAAAAGTTATATATTAATCATGGAATCTTCAGCTGGGCATCATCTCTTTGCTAATCTTGTAATATTTGTATCCTGAAAAAAATTACATATCAATGATGGCTTTTAAAATCTCAAAATAATATGATACCTGAAATACATTCCCTGTTGTGGCATTTGCCCACATAGAGCTAAAAATATTTTATCCTTTATTAACTATTAACTAAGTAATAGTTTAACAAAAAATAAATACCTCAAAAATTATATAGAAATGTACAAATATTGTAGAATATGCTGAGATTGAGAGAACTTAAAACTATATGGAATGTGTTCATCAAACCTCCCCCCCACAGGTATAAGGGATCTATGCCACAGAGGAGAAAGAAATTTTGTGAGAACAGGGATTGAAGACTCCAAGAAAACTTTGCCTTTAAGGCACAACAGGACTGACACATATTACATGAATAGAACTAGTACATGCCCCAAGCAGATGGGGTCCCAGTGTTCAGACATGAAGCAGACACAAGCCCCCATCCCTAACAAAGAAGCTATCTTTAGGTATCAACCACTTGCAATGGAAGAAGTCATTTTATTCCAATGGAATCTCACTTAACTTTTCATCACACTTATGGAAGCCCCCAAGTCCAGTAGTTGATACCAATACAAAGAAAATTAATCTTAACATTGGATATTTTCTTTCTCATAATGCTTTGTTGGGCATTTTATTATTATTTTACTGATCTTTTGTTATAAATTATAGCTTTTGATTTTTGTTAATTTTGTGGTGTGTATGTGTATGAGTCTGCATGTATAAAACTTTCCTTTTCTGTTTTTTTTTTTTTTGGTTGGCTTGCTTTTTTATTTATCTATTTGTTTTTTAATTCAATAGATTTTTAAAAAGTACCAATCCAAGTTCCCACTCCCTCCCTTCCTGCCATTCCCTACACACACCTTCCTCCCCCACCCCCATCCAATCCTCAGAGAGGGTAAGGCACATTGCTTTGGGGGAGGTCTAAGGCCCTCCCTACTATATCTAGGCTGAGCAAGGTATACATCCAAAGAGAATAGGATTCCAAAAAGCTAGTACATGCAGTAGGGATAAATCCTGGTGCCACTGCCAGTGGCCCCTCAGTCTTCCCCAGCAATTCAACTGTTAATCACATTCAGAGGGACTAGTTTGGTCCTATGCTTGTTCCTTCCCAGTCCAGCTCAGGAAAACTGTTTCAGTGGGTGAACCCACCATGGTCTTGATCTCTTTGCTCAAATTCTCATTCCTCCTACTCTTCAACTGGCTTTTGATAGCTCAGTCCAGTGCTCCAATGTGGGTCTCTGCCTGTGTTTCCATTAGTTGCTGGATGAAGGTTCTATAGTGATATTTAAGATATTCATCAGTCTGACTACAGGGCAAGTCAAGTTTGGGCCCCCTCTCCCCTATTGCTTATGGTTTTAGCTGGGGTCAACCTTGTGAATTCCTGGGAATTTCTCTGTAGCCAGGTTACTGCTAACCCTATAATGGCTCCCTCAATCAAGATATCTCTTTCCTTGCTCTCATCTCTGTCCTTCCTCCATCTTGACTATCCCATTCCTTCAAAGTCTCCTCCACCCTCCCCTTCTCTCCTTTTCTTCCTTTTATAACCTCACTTCTCACTCAACTCCCATGCTCCCAATTTTGTACCTATATCTTAATGTATTGGAAAAGATGTTGGTGCGGAATGCAAATTATTTGCTAGCTTTTATCCTTTATACTATTCTTACTTTTCTTGACAAGATTTCTGATGTTGGCAATGACAGTGCTTCTGAATCCTTTGATTACTAGTTTACATTTATTCATTATTAATAAGCTTTTATTGGATGTCTTTGGTACCTTATCAAATTAAGGAATAAAAAGTACTGAAGATGGAGTTTTCAAAAAGAGTTGTGAAACAAAATCTGAGAATCTATCACTTCCCTTGTTATAGCATTTCAAATATTAAAAATTAAAATAATAAGACATAATGATGTAGAATTTTCCTTTGTATGCTAAGAATATATTTTATTACCATTGGTTAATAAAGAATAATGGCACAGTCTGAGAGATTCAAGCCACTGTCAGAGAAGCAAGATGTGATGTAAGAAGCCTGTGCCTTGAGGTAAAAATATAAACTAATAGAAATTGGTTAATTTAAAATTAAGAGTTAATTAGTAATAAGTGTCAGCTATCAGCCATCAAGCAATTATAATTAATATAAGTCTCTGGGTGTTTTGTTTGGAACTGATAGGCAAAAAAACAAAACTCCATTTATAATATTCTAGCAATTATCAATTCACTTGAAAAATTCAAGCTATTCTCTCATAATTTACAAAACTATTAAATATTTATACACCGTTATTTATATAAACATACTGAATTTCAATATATTTATTCTCACATTTACTATACACACACTCAGTCACGTTTTTCTTCCCTTGAATTCTGTGAACTCTAATTTAGTGCATCTTAAAAACCAGCCCACTAATCACAATCCCAGAAAATCTAGACAACATTGAGTGACATACATAGACCTAATCTACAGGGGCAGTAAAAAAAAAAAAAAATCTCCTGAGAATGGGGACCTTGGGAGAGGGTTGAAGGGGTGGGTAAAGGCAGGAAGGGCTGCTTCGGGAGCTCCATCTGATCTTTCAGCCCATAGTCTTTGAGATACCAGCCCACTGGGGTATGATCTCCTTCTCCTTAAAAAATCAGTGGCAGCCCTCCTCTCTCTCTCTTGCTTCAGACTCCTGGTCCAGGTAGACTCCTTTCCTGGTTGTGTAGGACGGTTGTTCTGTAAGTTTTTTACCCTCAAATAAATAACCCTTTTAATAATAAGTCCAAACTGGTGTGGGATTATTTTGCACATTATCTGGCACCCAACTTTTGGTTTTAGAACCACCCCCCATGACTCCCCAACCCCCGGCTTCCTGCCACCAGCTTGGCTTGGCAGAACCCCTCCCCCAGCTGCAGCCTGTGCGTGAAGTCAGCAGTTAAAACCTCCACGCCTCCTGGGATCCACAGGCCCAGACAGTCTCTGCCCAACTGGCTTGATCTTTTCTAGCGGGTTTTAAATCCTCCATTGGAAGCACAGCGCTTGGGCAGTGTGAGTCAGAGCCCAAGCCATTGCCACATCCAGCAGAAGCACTGTTTGAAATCCCCGCCACAGCATTTGCGCTTGCACCTTGACCCTTTGTCCCAGCGTAAGCAGGCCTTTCTCGCAGCAGTGGCAGTGTCAGGACACCCTGCATTGGGTCAGAGCAGGGCGGTTACCCGGGGTGAGCTGTGCTGTTTATCAGCTGCTGGAAGCATTTTGGATTTTTGTTCTTTGTACTTGGACTCTGGGTTTTCTTCCTCTGTGTACATATAACCTCTCGAGTACCACAGGTTCTATCCTGACACCATTCCATTGATTCTGGTCACAACTTGGAAATGGCGCCATCTGCTGGTCAACAGGTAAAATGGCAGGTTTCATTTTTAATGGAACTCTAGTGGTAGTTTTTGCTAAAATCACATGAGGCCTCTATGACCTTGGAGGTACCTCAGTTTACTGGTTATTAGGTTTTAGTTTTCTTCTCCATATTATGTCATTATGGAAGTATATGACATTAATTGATAGGATTAATACCATGATAGGCAAGATTGACTCCATATCTAAGGGTACTAGGAACTTACCTGAGAGGGAACAGGCTGTTGAATTTGGCTTTCAGAAGTTAACACAGAGTCTTGATGAGGTAACAGACAGAATATACCTCCAGGATGGAAACTTACAGGGTATCTGGGGGCAGTTTATGAGGAGATGTTATCTTTGAAAGGAAACATTAAGACCTTGGAATCACAGGTGCAGAATGGGAAAATTGATACTGTAGGAAAATCACTAGAAACATTTGCAGGTCAAGAGATTCAGGCTTTATGAGAGATTATGATTAAGAGATTTGAAATGAATGAGGAAATTATTGGAGCTGATGAACCAGGTGAGAAGACACAAGAGCAGGGTACAATGCCACCACCAGCTGTCAGAACTGGTTTACCCGGGGTTTTAGTGACATACCATGTAATTTATTCTGACAAAGTGTCAACTTCTAAAGGCTCAAAGGGAGCCAAAGAAGGGAGATGGACGCCGATAGTACTGAATGATCTAGAGGAAATTAAGCATGCCGTTGTTACTTATGGCTTGCACTCTACATTTGTTAAGGAAATGATAAGGACTTGGGCTTCTAATGTCAGGGCTATCTCCCATGATTTCTCCCAGTTAGCATTAGTAATGTTAGAAGATGGACCTTCCTTGATGTTTGGAGTTTATTTCAGAGAAGAATCCAAATATATGGAACAGTAAGGAAGGGAAAAAGGTGTGGAGTTTTCCCAGCATCAAATTCTTGGTGTAGGAGCTTATGCTGATCCACAGGTCCAAGCTCTTTATGATGAAGAAGTATTGTCCTTATGCCACAAAGCAGCCTTGAAATGCCTGGGATAGAACACGAGAACCAGGTAAAATGATTGAGTCATATAGCAGGGTTAGGCAGGGACGGAGAGAACCCTATACTGAATTTTTGCAAAGATTAAGGCTCTGAACATAAGAGTAACAGGCCCAGAAGCTAATTCTTGAATTGCAGGCTTTTGAAAATGCAAACTTAGAATTCTTGACAACTAATTCTTGAATCGCTGGCTTTTGAAAATGCAAACTTAGAATGCAAAATGATAATTGGGCCTTTAAGGTTCAGATCAGCACCTATGGATGAATGGATCCAGCATATCATGAATTTTCAGACCTTTAACTACAATGATGAATCTTGGGTAGGAGAAGTGATTTCCAAAGTGAAACTGAGACTTTGTCAACTAGCAGGTATAGAACTGGCAGAAATTATAGTGCCTTTCACTACTGATGAAATAAAAAGGTTATGGGAAGACAATGAACCATGGAAAAGGGCTTGTGCTAATTTTCTGGGAGAAATTAATAGCAACTATCCGAAAAGCAGTAGACTTAATCTTATAAAGAAAACTTCTTGGATTCTTCCTTGAATTGTATGTGATGCTCCAATAACTGGAGCCCACAAATTTTATAATGATGCTAATAAATCAGGGAAGGCAGGTTACAAATCAGACAAATTGAGTAAGGTGGAACAAAGCCCTTATACTTCTGTCCAGAAGGCAGAATTATATGCCATTCTTATGGTGCTGAGGGTTTTAAAAGAGCCTTTTAATATAGTTACTGATTCACAATATGCAGAAAGAGTTATCTTGCATATTGAAACCTCTGAATTTATACCAGATGATATAGGATTGACTTCATTGTTTATCCAGGTACAAGACATAATCAGGAATAGGCTTTGCCGTATGTACATAACACACATCTGATCCCATATGGGTCTGCCAGGTCCTCTAGCACAAGGTAATGCAGAAATTGATCAATTATTGATTGGAGCATGTTGCAGGCTTCAGAATTTCTTGAAAAACATCACATCAATTGCAAAGGTTTAAAGAAAGAGTTTTCCATTACATGGAAACAAGCTAAATACTCAGAGACTATTTGCAATTTTACCAGACATTGATCTTGAAATTTAACCAACATTTACTTTCGCAGGATCCCCTAGAAAGAACATTGCCCCAATGACAGCTGGAAGTAATTAGAGGATGACGTCCTCTCTCCCAGCACAATTTGTCCTCGGGTTTAGGGACATCATTTAGGGGTTGATTATAGTTGGTATACAGTTGAAAGTTAGGGGAGGAATTTTATAAGCTCAGGGATCTTTAAAAAAAAAAGAAGGAAAATTGGATGATGGGAAAATAGATTGGTATTTGTAAATTATTGTTTATAGATAACTACATTGGCATAGATTCTTGTATATGGATACAAAGTTAAATTATATTAAATATTGTATGCATGCTTCTACCTCTGTTTAAAACATTTTTATATGTTGATACATATATATATTTACCATATTGCAGTGTACATTTCTACCTCTGATTAAGATACTTATATATTGTTTATGTATTGTTATATATTTACCATATTGCAGTGTTTACTTGTATATTTACATTTGGAGGTCATCGTCGTCATTTATTGCACAGTTGTTTATTGTCTTAGTCTTTAAGTTAGAAAGGTATTAGAAATTATAGATTAATAGTCTTCAATGTTTGTCAGATTTATAGCTAGATTAATCAGGTTTTTTAGGTATGTAGAGATTATATTCTGTATGAATAGATAATCTTAAAACTCTTCAAAGAGCTGTAGAAAATGGCATTTAATCTATCTTAGAGTTCTGTGGTAGCGAGACACAATGTCTCTTGGCAACACTGATCTATTCCCGAGAGATTGTTGAGCACCAAAGATAGCCCACTTGGAGCTTGTCTTCTTCTTGGCACAACCTCTGGGCAAGGAAATGCCCATACCTCAACTACTGACAAAATACATAGTATCTGGAAATGTATAAGCAGAACTGTCAAATCTTGCCAAGACTGGGTAAGACTGTTTTGAAAAAATTCTTGCCTTTAAAAATAATGTCAGTTATTCTAGGCCTTAGCCAAAGTTGTTTGCTTCAATGCTGTAAACATGAGTTTGGGTGATTGCCCAGGTAGCCAGTTGTCTCTGTAATTTGTTGCATGTTTTGGAAGTTGTTTGATTGCACTTCTTAATTACTCAGGTAGCATTATTTCCCTTCTTGGATCTTCGATGGGGTTGAAGACTAGATAAATGTAGTTACTCTTCTCTCAAGACTTGGCCAAGTTATTTATTATACAAGACTCAAGCTAGTTAGAATAGGATATTTGTTCTTATTGTATATAATTTTGTAGTAGATTTAGAACTCTCTTACTTAAACAAAAGGGGGAGGTGCTGCAGGAGCTCCTTCTGCTCCTTCAGCCAATAGCCTTTGAGATACCAGCCCACTGGGGCGTGGTCTCCTTCTCTTTAAAAAAGCAGTGTCAGCTCTCCTCTCGCTCTCTTGCTTCAGGCTCTGGTTCCGGGTAGACTCCTTTTCTGGTCGTGTAGGATGGTTGTTCTGTAAGTTGTTTCCCTTCAAATAAATAACCCTTTTACTAGTAAGTCCAAACTGGTGTGGGATTGTTTCACGTGTTAGAGGGCAACAGAGAAAAATGTAGAGCTCAATTGAATTCAATAAAAAAGGAAATTTAATTAATATTCAGTAAATATCAATTAATCTCTTTTCTATTAGTAACTCTTCTCGTTGTACCTTTTGAGTAGAACAAAGCACTGTAAGTACAAAAAATCCCAAAAAAATGATTAGAAGAGCTAGAACATAATCCTTACAATGATTCTCACACTTGGTAAATGAGTAAAATTAAATGTTATCTGCACTGAAAAGGTATATTCTCTAAGATGACAGGAAATTATTTGATCATGACTACTTAACCACAAAAACTGACTTCATAGAACTCTTTAAATTACAGTCTTTAAAGTGTATTTTATGTGAGTATCTTGCTTCAATTCATTGATCAGTAGAAATAGATCCTTTAAGGCATTTATAAGTGCCCTATTTTTGGTCACTCTCACACAATTTAATACTAGAAAGACATAGAGATAAAGAAATATTGGTTGTTCATGAGCTAAAATACAGAATCAATACTACCAAAATTCTCTTAACAAATTTTACTGATGGAGATTGAAATGTTACTAAGTTTGGTTTGCATGCTTTCCAATATACCATGGTCCACATTCTATCCAAAACCTTAAAAAACTAAAATATTGAACATAATAAATATGTGTCCTAATGACATTGTTTTTGAATAAAAAAGATATACATGATGATGTGAAATGTGAAAGTGATTAAGAATGTTTAAATTGTTTTTATCATAATACTGTACCTTATGACATAAAAGCCAACATATACATTGATCAATGAATAATTTTGATAAAGATATTATATTTTATACATTTAAGATTTCTTTTCTTGAATATCTCTCTCCCCACCCTCTCCCTCTCTCTCTCTCTCTCTCTCTCTATATATATATATATATATATATATATATATATATATACATATCTTGAATTTTTCTGATATTATAAATGTTTTAGACCAAACCTGAATACTCAATGGATCAAAAAGTAAATAAAATAAAAATGATTCCTTGGTTATATATAGTCATATTGAATACAGTTGCAAAACATTTGACAGTACTAAATATGCCTCTTTTTAATTCAATTCAATAATTAATTTTTTTCTGCTCCCCAACCTTCCTCTCTAACTTCCTCCATGGTCCCCATTCTCCCAATTTGCTCAGGAGATCTTGTTTTTCTCTACTTCCCATGTAGATTAGATCCATGTATCTTAGGGCCCTCATTATTGTCTAGCTTCTCTGGGACTGTGAATTGTAGCTGGTTTTCTTTGCTTTATGTCTAAAAGTCCCTTATGAGTGAGTCCATATATTTGTCTTTTTGGGTGTGAGTTACTTCACTCAGTATGATGTTTTCTAGATCCATCCATTTGCCTGCAAATCTTAAGATGTCATTTTTTTTCTGCTGTGTAGTACTTCATTGTGTAAATGTACCATATTTTCCTTATCCATTCTTCAGTTGAGAGGTATTTAGGGTGTTTCCAAGTTCTATCTATGACAAACAATGCTGCTATGAACATAGTTGAGCACATCTCCTTATGGTATAATTGAGCATCATTTGGGTATATACCCAAAAGTGGTATTGCTGGGTCTTGAAAAAGGTTGCTTCCTAATTTTCTGAGAAATCACCATACTGATATCCAAAGGGGTTGTATCAGTTTACACTCCCACCAGCAACGAATGAGAGTTCCTTTTTCTCCACATACTATCTATAATAAGTTGTCATCAGTGTTTTTGGTCTTGGCTGTTATTACAGGTGTAAGATAGAATCTCAGAGTTGTTTTGATTTGCATTTCTCTGATGGTCAAGGATGTTGAACATTTCCTTAAGTGTCTTTCATCCATTTTAGATTCCTCTGTTAAGAGTTCTCTGTTTGACTCTATATACCATTTTTTTCTTGGTTATTTGTTCTTTTGATGACCAATTTTTTGAATTCTTTGTATATTTTAGAGGTCAGCCCTCTGTCTGATGTGGGGTTGGTGAAGATCTTTTCCCATTCTCTAGACTGCCATTTTGTCTTGTTGGCCATGTCCTTTGTTTCTCAATTATACTTCAAGCTCTCAGTTATGCCTCTTAATGAGAAGCAGATAAAGAATGTCTAAAGTGTAAATTTCCTGCCTCCTTTACCCAAATATTGGTATGTATTGAGTAACTAGTGATGATTTGAATGATGATGTTTCCCAAAGGATCTGTCATTAGAGTACTGGGACCCAAGTTAATGGTATTGTTGGGGAGGCTTAGGAGGTATGTCCTTGCTGGAAGAAGTAGGTCATTAATGGTGAGCTTTGAGGTTTCAAAACCAGGAACCATTCCCAGTTCTTTCTCTCTCTTCATGCTGTAGCTTGAGATTTGACAGCTTAGCAGTTCCTGTCACTAAGTCTGGATGCTCCTATGTTTCCCCACTGTCCTAGTGACAGAAACTTAATTGTACATATCCACAAGCCAAATAAAACCTTTTTTCTGAAGGTTGATTTGATCTTGGTGTTTTGTCACAGCAGCAGAAAAGTAACTCATGCAAACCTAGAGTGAGGTTAAGGATTTTGCCTTTGTAAATAAGATTAAGTAGTTCATAGCTTGCATAATTTAGTATACAATACATTGAATTGTAATATTTAGGAATGCTCTCATTATCTTTGTGTAAACTTAATTATGTAACCTAAAGTCATTCAAGGGGAGGGAACAGCAATTAAGAAAATGCCTCCATAAGATCAAGCTGTAGGCAAGCCTATAGGGCATTTACTAGATTAGTGATTGACAGTGGAAGTCCAGCCCATTGTAAGTGGGGTCATCCCTAGATTGGTGTACCAAGGTTCTGGAAGAAAACAGACTGAGAAAGTCATGAGGAGCAAGCCAGTAAGAAACATCCCTCAATAGCCTTTACATCAGCTCTACTCTCCAGCTTCCTGTCCTGTTTGTGTTCCTGTTCTGAGTTCCTTTGATGATGAACTGTGATTTGAAAGAAAAGCCAAGCCAAATATACCATTTTCTTCCCAAGTTGCTTTGGTCATTGTGTTTCATAATAACAATAGATCCCCTAACTATCTTAAGGAATCCTAAAAATTTTAAAAGATAAGTGATAATTTCAAAAAAGATATTAGACTATAACATTTTTAAAATTTTGTTCCATTAGGCCTTGATGTTCAGACATTAAAAGTATAAAAGGTGAAGTCAGTTCTTGCTTTATTTCTCAGCATTTGGAAATTATCCTATGCACAAGTACCAAAAAATATTTATATCTCACTAAACTTACCTTAACAAATTCTACTGATGGATATTCAATTTATTATTGAACTCTAACTGTGTTGCAAAAATAATAGAAAAGGTTAATCAAATATCTAGCCCAGTTAAGGTAACTTAAGAGGATGAGGAAATTGGTTCACATATTTAAAATAATTATCATTATAAGCCCAATGGTTTTGGCACATGGCTTTAGTGACATTACTTGGAAGGCAGAGGCAGGCAAATCTCTGTGAGTTTAAGACCAGCCTAGTCTATAAGAGCTAGCTCCAGGAACAAGCTCCAAAGCTACAGTGAAACCCTGTCTCAATAAAGAAAAAAAGTTATCAGTATATATAGAATGGTTATCATTATTGGCCATAATTTTGGGTTTGAAAATCTCTGGTCTAGTTATTCAGCTACTGGAAGCAAAAAGGTTAATGTCTATGATTAGTATTGCTGTTGGCTGCTATGGGCAAGGAAGCTTCTTTTGCAATACCATCAATGGCTACAGACTCGTAACTGAAAATGAGAGTCATTGAAGGCTTCTTTGACAACATCCCCTCTCCACCCCCTCAAAGAAACACTCCAGAGAAGAAGCTATTTAAGAGAGTTCTTAAAGATGATGATAAAGACACTGTCATGTAACTCTTCACACTTGATGGCTTCTGGTGGTGGTGGAGTGTAAGGGAGTGGGGGAAGACTCAATTTTCTTTAAGGGGCTAGCTACTGGGAATGTAAGCATGCTCTAATGAGTATACATGAAAACAAATTGGACTTGGGTATTGTTTGTTTGTGTATTTGCTTGTAGGATATCTTTTCTTTTCTTTTTCTATATTTTTTGGGGAGTTGGCACCTAAAGTATGGGAAATTATACCTGGGAGGAATGGGAAATGAGTGTGATTAGTATATATTATATAAAATTCCCAAATAATTAATAAAAATGTAATGTTAGAGAAAATATGTACACACTATAATAATATGTATGGCACTCATATCTGTTTCAAATTTGAAGTGATTTTTGACAAAAAACTGGTTATGCAAGTGGAAAATGCTGAAACCTGAACACTGCCAAAGATCATAACAGAGAAGACAGGTAAAAGATCAATTGTCACAGTAGAAGAGATCAGATTTGTCAGTAGATTAAAAACCAAAGGTAGGGAAGACGATTCAACTGATTGGCATCTAAGCTTGAGGACATGAGATCAGATCACCAGAACCCAGGCAAATATCAGATATGGCAGCATGCGTCTATGATTTCAGAGTTTGCAGGCAGACCCAGCAGGGTCCTGAGGCTTGAGGGAAAGTCAGGATAGCTAAATTGGTGAGCCCCCTGTTTAGCAAAAGATCTTATCACCATAAGCATAAGAAGGAGATTGATTTATGAAGAAAGTCAGTATGGGTTCGACACGCACTAGAATCAAGAACATGCATCTTTTCAAACATGTACTGTTCTATACACATAACTAAGAGAAAGAAGAAAATTTTAAAAATTAAAAGTCAGAATCATTTTTGGATCTTATATGGGAAATATTTATTAAAATGTATTATCTTTATAAAATGATTATGAATATTACTTTGTAGTGTTTACTAAATGCATATTATTTAGGTATAAAACTAACAGTGTACTAATAAAATGCATCTTAATTGTTTTCAGAAGTATATAAATAAAATAAGCAAATAATTGAAACCACAAAAATGAAATGAGTGCATATATTTAACTTTATTGTAATCACTGCAATACACATAAAAAAGAATATTACATGCTCTTTGACTTTTGTCAAATAGCAAAATTTACAACTTGTAATGCCAATGCTATGTATAATTAATATCTATAGAATCTTCTACATGCAACTGAAGCCACTGTAATTATTTGTTTTCCTTAACTTGATTATCACCCATTCTGGAACACTGAAATCTTGGGTATTTTTCAAGGACTTTCTTATGATGTACAATGAGAGACAGATGTTATTTTAATAATATTTACAGTAAAAAAAAGTTGAACAAATTCAAACATGATCAATAATCATAGCATCCAGGTATACTGTAATAGATTAGGCAATAACATATTGCTAGGATCTAAAGATTGAAGTTAAATATCATTTGAGTCTCAGTGCTGCAACACTAATTGAAACGGCATCCCTCAAACACCTTTATTAATTAAAAATATCCTAAAATCATAGTTTTACCCCCAGTAAACATAGCTGAAAATTTAGAACAGATAGTTTTGGGATTAAATAGTACAAGAAGAGTGAGAAGCCACTTAGCTATGATTTGTCAGTTTCTTGGGTTTGAATTTTTATGAGGTTTGCTTATTACACATTTAAAATGAATAAATGCCTGCCTATATGGAAAGAAGACATGAGCAGACCTGTGATGGTAACTTCATGAAGGTACCAATTTATTGATTTACTTGGTTTTGATGAATAAGTGTGCACATAGTTCTCCATCATTCCTCATCTCAATAAATTTTTGAAAACTGTTTTTGATTCTGATTGAGTTATTCATACGATCCTCGTTATTCTTGGTACTGTGCATCCATAAGGAAAACTATTCTTTTAATGAAATGTTCACATTAGTTCTATCCAGTTTTCCTCTCTATTTTGATAGGTTTATCCAGTAAATTTCTCTTGGCATTATAATTGGACCATGATAAGGGAAAATATTTATTATATACAACTACTGTTTCCTATCAAGGGGATCTAGGTAGAGTGAAGCTTGCAGTTTAGGTACTTGCCATGAGAGTCTTCTGTTCTTATATGGTTAATCTAGGAAATATTGTAGAGGTTGATGAAGTCACTTTGGAGATTTATGCTGTGTGAATCATTCTTTAGGTCTATGAGTCACATATTTCTCAAATCTGGTGTACCACTTTTGTTCTTAATTAGCAGGTGCTATATTTAGATGCTTACAGCAAAGAAGTTCACAGCAAAGAAAGCAGGAAGTACAGAGAGCTGCACTTTTAGTTACCTACATTAGCCTCCACTTCTTTCAGTTTCTCAGAGCTCTGTGGCACACAGTTGCAGTCAATAAACCAAAGTCCAGTATGTATTGTTGTTCATTTTGGCATTGTACATTTTATGAATTCTCAAAAATCTATCATGAGTTTTCCCATGTTGTATAAACTTAGAATAGTTTTACTCTCCTAAGTCACTGTGCTCTGAACATTCATCTATCCCTACCAAGTAGCACATAACAACCCTCATCTTGTCATTATAGCCATAATTTTGCCATTCCCCAAAATTCACATAGTTGAAATCATACAGTGAAGTAGCCATTACAGTTTTACTTCATTTACTAGTAAATATGTCTCTGGAGTTCTGTCTGGATTCTATTTGCATGAGAGGCCAAGTCATTTCTTTATTGATTTTCTGTGTGTGCTGATGTTCTACAGGTTCTCTTTGGTCCACTGAAGAGCTATATAATGGCTAATCTTAATTATCATCTTGACTAGAGGTAGATTCACCGTGAAAATATATCTCTTCTTGTCCACGAAGGTGTTTTTAGAAAGATTTAACTGAGAATAAAAGTGCCCTGAATGTGCAGAGCCACATTGGCTGAAATGGGCTAAATAAAAATGAAAGAATACAAAGCTAAGTGTCAGTAAAATCATCTGTCTTTGTCAGTGAAATCTGCCAATATAATGTGGGCACCAACTCAGGCTCCTGCCTTCATGATTTCCCCATCTAACTGAAACACTGAGCCAAAATAAACCATCCTATGTTTAAGTAGTCCTCATCAGGTGTTTTGTCTTACCAAAATGATAAAAATAACTAGAATGAACTTTTCCCTTATATAACTTTTGGCAATTATACTATTAGTTTCTGTAAATATCCATGTCTCATGGATATTTAAATCAAGATTAGCCATCACAAATGCTAAGAATATATGTAGTTCCTAGTAATGACAGAAATAGCACATAAAAGAATAATTTTGCATTTCATTTAGAAGTGAATCAAAATTATTCAGACTGTACATACTTGGTGTGGCTACTGTTGCAGTTTGGGACACTATGTCCAAATCTTTACATTCCATTTTTAAAGAAATATGCATGTGTTCCCTCGTGGGTTAGTATAATGGCAAGCAGTGTTAACATTTAGGCTAGCTCAGTGATGACTTTTCTCCCCTTGCAATTGTTTACCACCTTCCAGAATTCTGCAGACGTGACCAAAAAGAATCTAACATTACCATAACAACTTGAATGTTCTACTTCTGGGATCCAATATATGTGGGGGACTTCAGCAAAGCAGCATTGCCATCTAGTTCTGATGGGGGATCAGGAGCAATGACAGTATCCTCCATTGTTTCTTTAGGAGCCTCTGGGAGGTTCTCAAGGAATCAAGTGCAAGGGAGCTATCCCACATTTGCTCCTGTGACGATAGGAAAGCACATTTAATGTGTAAATAGAGAGAGGTGGTAGTGCTGATGGGTGGAAAATTTAAACAGTAATGGGATGGGAGAAGAGGCAAAAGTAAAAGCATCAACCAAAACTAAGGATATATAAAACACATGGAGCTTACTACTTTTTAATCTATTTATAACTGAGAAGCTATCTTTAATTGGTAAGAATTGACAAGAGAAAAAAAATTAGTTTTCTCATACCTCCAGTGGAGTTTTTGTGACCCCACAAAAATACAGCTAAGGACAGGTTCCATGCCTAGTGGTAATATTTTTGGATTTTTGGAGGTTTGTTTTGTTGTTGTTGTTCATGGTGGTGGTAGTGATTTCTTTCTTCTTTTGTGTGGCTTGCTCTATTTTTGCCTCATAATGCATTGTCTGCATGTGGTTGCTGTTGTTTTATTTGCTTTCTTTTTACATTAGTATCCTTCAAGTCTTTTGATTATACATTATGGTTTCCAGTGTAGTGTTTTTATGAAATTTCTGCATGTGCAAGTATGTGCGTCTCTGTGTCTTTATGTGTTTCTTGTGTTTTTCTTCAGTTATCTTTATTTATTTGTCTGTTCACTTGTTCTGTCCTATGTATGTTGAATTTTTCTTCCTTTATATTATTATATTTTTTCTTTTTGTATTTCTGTTTTATAATGAGAGAGAGCAAAAAAGCTATGGTTTGAGTAACCAGGGAGGTAGGGAAGATCTGGACAGAGATAGGGGAGGTAAAACCATAATCAGAATACATTATATGAAAAAACTATTTTTATTTTAAAAAATTAAAGGAAAAGAAAATTAAAATTACACTTGATATCACTCTACAGGCCTTACATAAATTAGCATATTGAATCTACTGTAATAACCCTGGAAATTCAGTTTCCAGTATTGACATCAATATCTAATTCTGTACATCATCAAAACAAAGAAACAGAGGTGGTATAACAAAATAAGATCACAATCTATAGGTAGCGTACATAGGACCTGCTCAAGGGTAAGTTGGACAGGATCCCAGTATTGAAAGGAAGAAGTGGACATGAGTTGCCATCCCTAAGCAGGAAGCTATTGGCAATTGATAATCCAACTGCCAAAGGAAAATTTAGTTTTCTCCAATAGAATCTTATGGGGCATATAAACCATATATAAGGGCAGCAGTAGATAGCCAATAGAAAAAAAATTCAGTCGAATTTTTGGAGGTTTTTTTTGTCATACTGCTTTTTAGGCCATTTTTAAGCTTAATATTTCTGTGTAAATTACTCTAAAGAGTTTTTGTTTTATTGATATGTGTGTGTGTGTGTGTGTGTGTGTGTGTGTGTGAGAGAGAGAGAGAGAGAGAGAGAAAGAGAGAGAGAGAGAGAGAGGAAGGGAGAGGTGTCCTATGTATTTCTTTTCTTTTTGATTTTTTTGTTTTGTAAAGAGCAAGAGGACGAAGAGGTAGAGTTGGAAAGAGGAGAAGATGGGGAAGATCTGGGAGGACATGAAAGAGTGAAAACTGTGACTTAGAATAAATTGTATAAAAATAATAACTTTTAGTAAAAAAGTAATTAATACACAAACTCAACCAAGAAAACTAATTCTGATGAAGAACTGAACTGATTTTGAGATAAAGTACAGTGATACTTTACTTTTATTAAAATGATTATTACATTCTACAGCCAGTTCTACACTGTACATGCCTAGTCTCATCTAAAATAGGATTACAGAGTCAAGAAGTAGTCAAATAACATTTATATTTCTTTGAACTGCCCTTTCCAAAGCCTCTTGTCAACATTTAGTTCATCACCTCAACTAAACAACAAACATACAGACAGCAACAACAGAAACAAAAAACCCTAAATAGGAATCCATTCCTAAATACGAGGATATAAGATGTGTTGAAAAGACAGGTGAGAACAAAAGTTCACTTGTGATTTAAAGTAGAAAGGAGATTTCTGGCAGTTGGAGGGTACAAGAAAGGGACAGGAACAGGAAAAAGAAACTGAGAAACAATAGTGATATTTGTTTAGAAAAATTATGAAACCAACTTCTTTATATGCTGAGGAAAATACTGAAATACCATTTTCCCCACAAAAACAACAGAAGTTTCAGTTGAAGTACCTCTTTATATGCTGAGGAAAATACTGAAATACCATTTTCCCCACAAAAACAACAGAAGTTTCAGTTGAAGTACCCTGAAAAGATGTATATAGCATCCGTGGTCTCTCAGTGTCTGCAGAATATCTGTCCAGGAAAATCTGAGAAGTTGGGTTACCTGAGAATAAAGGGTTGGGAAAAGATTTTCCAATCAAATGGGCCTAAGAAACAAGGTAATGTAGCTATTCTAATATCTAACAAAATAGACTTCAAACTAAAATCAATCAGAAGAGATGAAAAAAGATACTTCATACTTATCACAGGAAAAAAAATCCATTAAGACAAAGTCTCAATTCTGAATGTCTATGCCCCAAATAAAGAGCACCCACCTATGTAAAAGAAACACTGCTACAGATCAAATTTTACATCAAACCCCACACCCTAAGAGTAGGCGACTTCAACACCCCATTTTCTACAATGGAAAGGTCAACCAGAGAGAAACTTAACAAAGAAATAAGAGAACTAACAGATGTCATAACTCAAAGAGACTTAACAAACATCAACAGAACATTTCACCCAAACACAAAAGAATATATCTCCCTTCTCAGCACCTCATGAAACATTCTCTAAAATTTACCAAATACTTGGTAACAAAGCGAACCTCAACAAAAATTGGAATAATACCCTGTATCTTATCAGATCACCATGGTTTAAAGTTAGAATTCAGTAACTACACTAATTGCAGAAAGTATATAAACTCATGGAAATTGAACAGTGCTCTATTGAACCAGCTATGGGTCAAGGAAGGAATAAAGAAATTATAGACTTCCTAAAATTCAATGAAAATGAAGGCATAATGTACCCAAACCTATGGGACACAATGGAAGCAGTACTATGAGGAAAGTTCATAACACTAAGTGTCCACACAAAGAAAATAGGGAAAGCATACACTAGTGACTTAACAACACACCTGAAATCTCTAGAATAAAAAGAAAACTCACCCAGACGTAGACTATGAGAATAATCAAATTGAGGACTGAAATCAATAAAATGGAAACAAAGAAAACAATACAAAGAATCAATGAAACAAAAAGCTGGTTCTTTGAGAAAATCAACAAGGTAGACAACCCTTATCCAAACTAATCAAGAGGCAAAGAGAGAACACCCAAATTAACAAAATCAGAAATGAAAAAGGGGATATAACAATAGACACTAAGGAATTTCAGAGAATCATTAGATCATACTGCAAAAACCTGTACTCCACAAAAGACATAAAAGAAATGGACAATTTTCTAGATAGGTACCACAAAACAAAATAAAATTAAGACTAGGTGAAAAATTTAAGTAGACTTTTTAGCCTGCAAGGAGATAGAAATAGTCATCAAAAGACTCCCAATTGGAAAGAGCCCAGGGCTGGATAGTTTGAGTGTAGAATTCTTCCAGAACTTCAAAGAGGAGCTAACACCTATACTCTACAAATTATTTTACATAATAGAAACAGAAGGAACATTGCCAAACTCTTTTCATGAGGCTACAGTTACCCTGGTACCAAAACCACACATGTCTCTTGATCATATTCACCCATCTTCTTTACTCCTCCAAAATCTCTCTCTACTTTCCCACTCACCCAAATTTGTGTCTGAATTTTTTTTCCTAAACTCATAAGTTACAGTTTATATTGACCACATAGGATACAGTTACACAGGCTCTTGGATAGATAGACCTCACTGGATCATGGTCAGTTCACTAAGATTCACATCTCTGAAGAAAACTGACTCTCCTTCCAGGAGCTCCTAATTGCCACTAGCTCATTAGGTACAATCATTTTGAGTGTAGTAACAGAATCCACAGAGACAAATGTTATACGTTTTCTTTCATTTGTGGACGTTATCTTTAAATCTTCCAGTATATAGGTTTCATTCAAAATACATATAGAGGTCACAGAAATTGGTAAGTTATATATGAATGATATAAAGGATTAAAGGAGAATAAATAATAGACAGTGGTTTGATTCTTGTGTGTTAGTTGTTTCTCTGTTGCTGTGTGATAAATGTCCCAGTAAAATGCAAGTAAGGGAAGAATGACTTTCTTTGGATATAAGTTCCAAAGATAATAGAGTCCATTATGGAAGGCAAGTAAACACAGCAGAAATGTAGCTTACCTGGCAGTCAGGTCGCTGCCGGACTGCAGAGAGAAAGATCATGTGATACATAGCATTTTCCATGGGAAAGTATCTCAGACTTGAAGCAAAGGTTTTCACAAAAGTCTTATATAGTTGTAAGTGTTTTTCAAAAAACAAAAAAAAAATCCTTTCCATTGCTTTCTATTATGTTTAATATAGGGTATTCGGGCTTAACATGGCTAACAGGACTTGAGAGCTTTAGAGTGCCAATTCCATGTCAAAATTCTGACATCAGCAGCTCTAGATGGGCAGGCTTAGCTTCATAGTGTTCCGCTACAAGCCAAGCATTACCGAAAGCTTTGGTGTGGTTTTATTACCACTGAACATGATACTGTCCCTGCAACCCTTTTGCAACTACTGGCATGAAAGTTTGAGGCTATAGACTCAATAGTTCTCTAAACAGTTTTTCCTAAACACTCTATCTTCTCTAATATGTTTTGAAACTTACTGTTGAGGTCTGTCTTTTTTACAAGTCTCCATGCTCAAGAAAAGGGAGTACATTTTCTCAACTCACAGCCTCACGACCAGCAACTTACTATTTTAATGAATATATGCATGGTAAAGAAATGAATTCAGCAATACTTTTAAGCTCATATTAGAATTCATTATTTGGCCATTTTCTCTTTTAGAGGTTGCTTTATAAATCTAAGTATTAAAAATTATATTAAAATTGCACTGCTGCAAGCAATAAACATGTATTGGTCTTCTACCAGTATTGCTTTTACAGACCGATATAGCCTTTAGGCATTTAAGAGAGACATTTATAGGGACTTTCAATCACTTGTTACTGGCCTCCATGACAGGCAAATATGAGCATCCAGAATTGCTTCCTAGAGTGTCTATACATCCACTAAGTGCGATGTTGGCTGTAAATAGGCTACGATATGCTTGCAAGGTGCCTGTGGAATTACTGTTTCATGAGTACCCTAAGTAACAAGATCAAACCAAATGTCTGAGTTGGTTAATTAGCCCTTCATAACACCTATAGTACATAGGGTAAAGTGTTAATAAAATAGAAAATATATTGAAAATGATTCAGCAATAAGCATAGGTTACAGATGGATGCTTTATGATTTCCAGTAACTAACACTCTGTAGTTTTCTCTCAGAAAAATGGGGATATTGTGCTAAACTTGCTAAGGTTTCACCCGACCCTTAAATTCTCTCTTTCTTCCACCCTCCATGCCTCCCTCCGTCCCTTCTTCCCTTTGCTTTATTTTATCTTCTATTTCTTTAATTTCCTAACAGACATTTTCTGTTTCCTTCACTATTTCTTTGTTTTAATTCATTGCTCATTTTGACCGTTTCCAATTTATTTTGTCTTCTACTGAAAATTTTAGCCAATCACATAAGTCATAGAAAAGATAATATATGTATCACACACACACACACACACACACACACATATGATGTATATGGATATGTACATATAAATGTGTATGGGTATATATATCATATATATGATGGATAGATAGGCATGGATAGATATAGATGGATAGATAGATAGATAGATCTAAATCAAGCAGAGACCTGGATTTACTGTTTTCCATGTGTGTGCATGCTGTGCATGCTTTGGGGTGTGTGTGTGTATGTGTGTGTGTGTGTGTACATGTGTTAAGTTTATTGGACTACCAGAAGACAGAAGAATAAAATGTGAAAACAGTGCCTGAATAAAAGCCAAAATTGTTGGTTTGATCCTGCACAAAATGTCTGCATGATGTTAATTAAAAGGAATAGAATTGCCCAATAGGCCTGCTGCTATCAGTAGTGAGCAAGGTCCCACAAACTGTCCTAGAGATTACTCATGTCAATCTTAAGATGATAGAAGAAGAGACTAGAAAAGCAACACAAAGTGTTAATTGTGAAGTGTTTCATATGAGTCCTCTTCAATTATTTCACATTTTGAGATTTTATTACAATTTTTGATTTCCCCCTTTTTTCTTCCCTCCAAACTCTTCTCATGCCATTATTGCTCTTCTCAAATTCATGGATGTTTTTCCCTTAATTACTATTACATGCATATATGTGTTGTATACATGTATTTATTTCTAAATATAACCTGCTTGGGCTGTATAATATTACTGATATGTATGTTTTCAGGAATGACTATTTGGTATTGGCTAATCAATCACCGTGTTCTTACCTGGAGAAGACTACTCTCAGAATTCTTTAGATACCTGAAGGATTTTGTGTAAATCTGAGGCTTCCAGGCCTTTCCCCAACCCACTTTGACAAACTATAAGTATCCATAAGAATAATCTTTGTAAATACTGCAGTCATTCCAGTCAGGCTTGTTTCCAACAGCAACTTGGGGTTCAGTGCAATGTTGCCCTAAGAGACAGAGATGCAAACAGTGGCAGACTCCGTCAACAGCACCTGCAAGTCAAAGAACAATCTCAATGTGATATATGTGTGCAATGTATGCAGGACTATCATTTATTGATGAGGCTTTTCTACCCCATACTCCTTAGAAATAGCAATCAAAAACAGTATCGTTGTTTTTGAATAAGAAAGACACAGAATATCTTAAATTTTTTTGTTTCCTTTTTGCTTATTGTGAGGCATTCCCATAAGTGAGTAGCCTAGCTAATAACTAAAAAAACTGAAAGTCTGGTAGGATAACGTATTTTATAAAAATCAATCTCTGATGCTGGTTTTGACCTCTAATGAAGATATCTGAATATTATCTTTTTTTTTCACAATGGGAACTTGCACTAGAATATTACCACATGTGTTCATTGTACATACTCAGCTGTATTTTTGTAACAATGGGATGTTAAATCAAAATTATCACTAGGGAATGCTTTGACATGGAACCTATGTTATATATCACATTCTCTGAGAGTCTGAGGAAAACAAATCACATTCTTTGAAGAAATGAATTAGTTGGATAAGATTCACATATAGAATGCTTCCAAAAAGAAGATAATGAGCCCATTTATATCATTTCTAAGCATTTTCAGTGCCTGAAAAATAAAAGTAATAAGATGTTCTTAATAAGATAGTACTTTCCAGATTTTAGAACTACTAGGGGGAAAGTGAGTGAGAAAAATCCATTTTGAGAAAGTGATTATTCAAAAAAATCATTTAGTAGAAAATTTCCCTTAGGTACAAGTAATTTCAGAGGCAACTAGAAAGACAAAAGGAACATGTCTAACATCAAAGTGTTTTGGAATTCATTACTGTGCATGCAATTTGTAACCGTTAATGTAAAATATTTACTTTATATATAAAGAACATATAGCACAGGAATAATATTTTGGCTCTTTATTAGGAATCTTGTGTTCATATCATTAGTCACAAAACCCCAATAAACAAATAATTCAGTTTGCCCTCAAAGAAGTCACAGCCTACTAGCAGAAGACAGATATAGCAACCAATAAATAGAATGTCTTAAGAAATGTTATCTGCAGAAATATCCCATTTCTAAGTCCATAGAAATAGCACCTCATGTTTCATATATATTATGGAGAGATGGGAGTTTAATGAATAAAGTTTCCTGAGGCGATAATTTTGGGCCCAATTCCTACAGATGAATCAGAATTTTCGTGATTGAAATGGAGGGCAAAAGGAAGGTCACTAGTCGTTCAGGCCCTGGGAGTATGACTTGAAAGAAAATAAGAATATTATTCAAACTGAATTTGTACATTTAATGGTTAGTCAAACTTAAGTTAGAAGAAATGATTTTAACAGTAAATGTGTTCTTAAAGTATGCTATACTTTTTAGTAAGTATGCCTTGCTTCAATAGAATTGTAATATGTAAACTTTAATTGTTCTTTCAATGCAGAGAGATATTATAGATATAAAAAAATTACCAGCTATGACATCTGGGGAACACTAGTTGAGGTAGGACTTCAATGAATTATGAGGTATGTTCTATTTGACAGTGACCTGAACTGGAACAAAAGATTGTATTGCAGCAGAGAAGCAATTGAAATTTGCATTCACAAGGAGTCCATGTAGAATGAAGAAGTTACATATCTGAGAAATAGAAACACAGAAAAAAAGTAAAAATTCATCCTACACTGTAAATTTGGAGGTTTGAATTGGTTTTACAACTTGTCTAAACATTCATTCTAGTTAGAAAATGATTTGTTTAAAAATTTAAATCTCTTCCATATGTGTTTATAATTTGATTATACTGAATATAATATTTACAGTTATAAATGACTTCTATTTTCACATCTATGCATACATTTACTTATAGAAAGTTTACAATAAGGAGAATTAAAAGTGGTTGAAATTTAAAACACAGCGATAAAGACTTCTTGCCTTTCAATTTGGCTAGTCTAGAAATATATAGATACTCTTTAAAGAAACCTTTGATCAAAACCTATAATTGTGCTAAAATGCTCTATATTTGATACTTTTTACTTCAGTCATTAAATATTAGCTTAGTGCAGTGTTCCCAGTGAACATTTCACAGGGTATCTTAAGACCATTGGATAACACCGATATATATATATAGATATAGATATTCACAACTGGAGCAAAATTACAGTTATGAAGAAGAATTAGAAATACTTTTATGATATGGGTCACCACATCATGGGAAACTGTATTCAAGGGTAACAATATTAAAAAGATTGAGAACCACAAGTTTAGAGTGAAGCATGAAAGTTTCTAAAACCTAGTGAGCAGTGGTGAGTTCGAGGCCAGCCTGGTCTACAAGAGCTAGTTCTAGGACAGGTTCCAAAGCCACAGAGAAACCCTGTCTTGAGAAACAAAAAGAAAAACAAAAATTTCAAAAACTGATCATGGAATTTATAGCTACAAATACATATGTATCTAGTTAACATTTTATTGGTATGAAAACCTGGCAAATGTTGGTAGAGTGAAAATAAATATTAAGATAAAAGTCCTTGAATACAACATGGAAAATATATGAAAATAAATATTTGCTTATCCTATAAAACATGATTTGACTGACTTGCAAAATCATAATTTCTGGCCTTGTTCTAATTATTTAACTTATCTCTCTTCATCAATATATCTCTCTTTCCTCATCAAAAAATAACAAGAATAAGCAACAATGGCATGCCCTGTCCTAGTTGGAACATCTACAGGGGAACCTCACTATCCAAGGTTGAGAGATCATTGAGGAAGAGGATTAGAATAAGAGCCAGACAACCTTGGACATGTTGTTAAAAAGCATCATGACAGGGATGCTGCACCCATGAGATCTCAAGAACAATGTCCCCTAAATAAGTACTACACACTGACAACACTAGGCAATGAGGATGGGAGAAATTTCACAAGGCTGCACCTTTAGATAAAGTTCTATAAGCAATCAAAGGCTGCCAAGCTAGACAGAATCAGCTTTCTCCAGGGAAGAGCCCCTCTTATACATTATCCAACCCCAAGTGGTCAGTCCTAAATACATGTAAATTACCGAAAACACTAAGTAGGCTCAGGAAGTCATTATGTGCATGTGTAAAGTGTTTAAATAAGAGGTCTTGAATTTAAAGCAGTGTGGGAGAATATTGGAAGGAAAAATAATTACTGTATTCATGTATGAAATTCTCAAAAATCATTAAAAATTACTTAAGCAAAAGAAAGGAAAGCTTGCCATGACAATGAAAGTAACACACAATATGTACAGATTTTGTGCTAATATCATCATCACAAAGTTTCAGTGGTATTATTTGTCATGATCCCGATTTTCCAAGGAAGCATCTGAAATGTAGATGTTGATATCACAGAAGAATCAGTGTGAGACTGCAGATTTGCCTGAATCCATTCCAGGAAAGGGGCTCAATTTTACAACCCTTCTTATTTGTTCAGGGATATTACACGATGAAAGAGCAATGCTTGTCAATCCTTCCTATCAAATCTTAAAAGTTGTGTAATAATTCAAAGTTCTCTTTGAGTCCCATGAATTTGTCTAACACCTGGCTCTATTTTCATTTACTCCAGGGAGCTACACTGCATGTTCCCCAAGAAGTAAGGTTTTGTAGTCATCTGTTATTGTGGGTGTTTCTATTGTTCCCTTCCTCACAATTTGTTCCAACATGTTCCAAGCTCCTTCTATTTTAATAATTGCTCTAAACAAGAGAGGCTATGGCATTCTTTAACCATGGGTGAGTACTTGCCTGAATAGATTTTGTGTTTTTATGTTCTTACTCAACCTTTGTTTTTATTTGTCTTTCTCTCTATAAAGCTAAGATTGATTGGAGGATATTTTCAGAGACCTTCAAACATTGTTTATCTTCTCATTCTCAAAAATATTCAATCTATGAAATCATTAGTATTAGAATAAGTCTAAGCACACCAATTCTCATTAACTGAACAAAATTCATTAGTCTTCATTTTTCTTATAGTCCTTTAAAGAAGAAAAAGGTATTTTAGGTGTAGGGTTTGGTACTCTAATTATGAAGCTCAATGTGTTCTTGTATTATTAGTTTATTAGGGTCAATAATACATGGTTTTTCAAAGCAAGTCTCAGAAATCTTGGGTATTTAGTTTACGGTTTATAAGTAAGAGTCTTTTTTAAAAAATTCTACTGTGTTCTCTCCTCCAAGGGTCACAGAAGAAGAACTAGCTTCTATATAATTTCATTTACCAAATATTATGCATGAAGCAATGTATATTTCTCAGTTTTACTTAACATAAACTGCCTTAAATCAGTGTCAGTAAATGAGGTGAAGATGGCAAAACTATTAAAGTATATTATGCAATGTGATGCAAGGCTTAATAAGAGAAAACTGGTTATTATCAACAGCTATATTTTCTGTATACATTTAGAAAATAATGAGTGTTGAATAAAGTATCTTTAAGAAAAAATTTATGGGTTGCATTGGATCACACAATATTTCTATATAAATTCACCATCCATTGAAATCAATATTTATTTAGTCATTAATATTAGGTCAGCAAAAGGAAATTTCAACTTACCCATTTCCTTTGAAATATCTTTAAACTATGTTTTATAATTTGAAATATCTTTAAACTATGTTTTATAATTCTATTACAAAATAGCTTTTGTACAGAGATAAAATGAACAGTTCATGAATTGCTATTCAAATAAAGAAATTAAAGTAATGATGAATTGATACTTTGATCCTTAAATCATACAATGTTATACATTGTATGCTTTATTTTTAGTCCTTTAGGAATGAGTTCTCAGCAAAGGCACTTTTAACAGTATAAGATCACTTTCAAATTCATTTAATCAATATTTTCAATTAAACCAGTATGCAATGTATATTTTGTGAAGATAACTTCTTGACAACTATACTATGCTACAACAATGTTCATTATTAAGGATTTTAGGGTAGTACTTGTACTTAAATATTGATGCTACAATGATTACAGTTAACATATTTCCTGTTTTAAAAAAAGAAGAAAAGAAACCACTGTCTCTGAATTTGTGGATGCATATTCAGTCAGGCAGTGACTAATCACATAAGATGGTGATCCCCTCCTTTGTATTACACAGTTCTAAATGTTTCTCTGCCTGTGAATCCATAGCTGGGGAAGCAAGAGTCAAAGACTCAGAAAAGAGAAAGAAAATCCTCAAAGAACATTCACAAGAAAGAGTTTAGCTGAAACCTTTTTAAAATACAATAAGCCTCTTAAAGTTTTGAACCCCTCAACACATTCTCTGTTAGCATTAATGTGTGTGTAGGTGTGTATGTTCCTGTGAAGGTACACGCATTAACACATGTATATGGAGGCAGGAAGTTGACAAAAAGAATGTCTTCTACTGCTTTTGATGTTTTCTTTGGAGAATGCGCTTCTTGCTGAAAGTATAGCTTACCTATTGCCAAGAAGGGGTGGTTAATTAGCTCAAGAGATCTTCCTGACCCATTCAGAAATCCCTGTCAGCTCCCCTGAAGTGCTCCCTCCCTATTTCCTTCCCTTTGCTCCATACCGTGCCCTCTCACAACATCGGAGTCACAGATAGCAGTTGTTAATGGGTTCTGGTGATCCACGTTCAGGTGTTCGGGTCCTCATGCTTGTGTGACAGGCACTTGACTGCTTGAGATATTTCCCCAGATCCTAAAGATTTTAATTTGTAGAGAAAATATTCATCCTCCTTTATAAGTTTATAAGCAATTAGTGATGAAGTAATCAGTGAAAATATGCTCACATATGTGCATTTCTGAGAACTGTGATTCCTATTGTTGAAAGACCTCAGGTACGTTCAACTCGGGGATTGTAGAGAATGGCACTAGAATCCTAAATGCCTTATAGTGAGATGAGAAGTGGAGGAGGGAAACCAACAAATTCATAATCCATACCTTCATAGATTTAAGAAAAGGAGTATGTTTATGGTTTTTGTTTTTACTGACACACTTAAAAATACAAAATGCTGTTATTTTTTGAATTGTGACAAGCTTACATAATAAGAAGGCAAAGACCTTTTTCATTGTTGTACATTGTGCTTTAATTATAAGCTAAGTGGCACTACAAAGGGCTCTGAAACTTCAAAACTTAAGGAGTATACAAAAGAAAAGTCAGATTAAGCTATTAGGGTTATAATAAGCTAATGGAATTCTTTATTATTGAAGACACATTTGCTGAAAAAAAATCCTGCATAGTCTATAATGCTGCACATGAAACAATGCCTTAGGACTTCATATTCAGTCTCCTGCAAACTCACTCTGAGTAAATACCAACTTTTCAAGCTATAGTAGGAATGCTTTCTAACGCATGCTTTAATA
>PVIU01014929.1:0-50097 GCA_004026605.1 Ondatra zibethicus | reverse complement strand
GGGGACCGGGAGAAGGGGAAGAAAGGAAAAAATTTTTTTTTTATCTTTAATTATGTTCTTGAATGGAAAAAATAAAACAAAACAATGTATGGAAAAAAAAAAAAAAGAAAGGAAAATCTAGCAAACAAGGTGGTGATTCCAGGAGCATGTAGCTCTGGGCTTTGCTGGTTCCTCCAAAGCTACAGGCCTTTTTGTGCATTCATACCCCAAATGTTGGGTGTCAGATGTAGCATGCATTCTAATTATGTTTTCATTATAAAAAACTGGAGTCAGATATTAGAGCGTAAAAGCTGAGACCTAAGAGAAGCCGTGCAGCCAGCCACTATAGAGAACTTTTACCTCTACCAAATCCTCAGACTGAGTAGGAGATCCTATCTCTACAAATCCTCAGACTGCATGCTCAGATTGCATCCTCAGACTGCATTGCATACTGTCTCCTCAGACTGTATCTGTTCTTGTCTCCTCCCACCTTATATTCCTCTCTCACCTAGCCATATCGGTCCCTGCCTGCACCTCCCTAGTGCTGGGATTAAAGGCCTGTGACTCCCAATAACTCCGATTAAAGATGTGAGCCACCACCACTCAGCACTGTTTCTCTTTTAGACTGATTCAATCTAGTGTAGCCCAGGGTGGCCTTGAACTATGATAGATCTGTCTGCCTCTGTCTCCTGAGTGCTGGGATTAAAAGTGTGTGCCACCCTGCCTGGCCTCTATGACTAACTAGTGGCAAAGCTCTGCACTCTGATCTTCAGATAAGCTTTATTTGTTAGATTACAAACAAATTATCACTATACCCTTCTCCTTCTGAAACACTCTTAGTTTGGTTGTCCCACCTATGCTTCCTGTCTGGCTACTGGTCAATCCAGCATTTTATTAAACCAAACAAAGTGAAAAATCTTTACACTGTATAAGATGATTCTTCCACAGCAACAATGACTTTATCGTAGGTATACAACAATTTTTTAAATAAAGTATGAGCAGCACTGAAATAAAAAGTAACCTTGAGCCCAGATAAGAAAGAAGATAGACTAAGAAAAGCAAGGAAAACTGCAACTCTAATTTTGGTAGAGTTGTCTTCTGTTTAAGGAGGTAACCTGAGAAACTATAGCTGCATTTTAATAGCTGTGTTTCTCATAGTTAGAATACCTCTCTGTGGTTAAATGTCCCTGAAGCTGCAGTTATATTCTTCCTTCAATTTAAGAAACAAAGGTGGTATGTGAATTTTCCAGTTGCCATACATGCAATCTAACACAGGGCCATGTCATCAAAAGACTTGATGTTGAACTATGTCATTTTCATTATGAGGC
This sequence comes from Ondatra zibethicus, assembly GCA_004026605.1. Lineage (NCBI taxonomy): Eukaryota > Metazoa > Chordata > Mammalia > Rodentia > Cricetidae > Ondatra > Ondatra zibethicus. Next base: position 48,790 of record PVIU01014929.1, on the reverse strand, counting down.
TATTATAGTCTAACATAGGGCTAATTTGAGTAACATGTACGATTATATTTTGGTTTGCACAGAGAAAAAAACATTTCTTGGATATTTTAGAAATCTATATAAAGAAGAATATTATTTAGAAAATAGTGTGCATCTTGGTTAAGAACCTCTGGGTACAGAAACTACACAATAGATGTGATTTTGACTATTTTATTGTCACTTGAGAAGATTCTGAATTTCTTAAATTTCAGGAAGCAATAGATTCTGCAATGGAGAAATTAAAACATACCTGTCATGTGACCATGAGAGCTATTCAACAAGGACCTGGACACTTTGTCAGAGACTGTATAACACAGTACTCAGTGATGAACATAAGTGATTTTTTTCAGGGTAAAAAAAAATGTTATTGTCAAAAAGCAACTAGACGTTATGTACTCTTTCTACATTTCTAACATAAATAATTTTAAAAAGTATTCTATGATTTCTCTTGAGGATCGAGCCTCTTTTGTCTGGTATGATAACCAAGAGCCAATTATGGTCACTGAAATGGAAATAAAAATTACCCCAAATCAAATATAATTTAAAATTATGTTTCTCTGTCATACTCACCATATTTCAATTGTACAATAAACCCATATTTTGAATAGTATTCTGTGTATATGAAGTCTGTAAGCCATGTTCTTACTGATAAATTGCCATTCAGTGATAAATGATTGTGTCTTTCATGCTTTTTTCCTAAAATCATGATGGCATATATACACACAAATTACCTTAATGATGCTTCTGAAAGTTTCATTTAATATTTAGAAATAAATTTTACTGGTTTGTCTTTTTTTTTACAGATATCAGAAACCTACTAAATCATGTAATAGGAAAAATCATTGCTATAATGTCTTCTTTTTCCTCCTTCTTTAGGGACCATAGCAGTTGGATCAAACCAGACCACATATTTTATTACAAAAAAGTCCCACTGGTGCTCATAACTGAGCTCAGGGAACCCTGTAGAAGAGAAGGCAGAAAGAGAGTAAGAGACAAAGGACATGGACAACATCAGGATAACAAGGCCCTCAAAGTCAACTGATCAAAGCTCATATGAACTCAGAGAGACTGATGCAGCAAGTTCATGACCTGTACAGTTCTGTACCAGGCACATTGTATATTTAGTATAGCTTTCAATTTAGTATGCTAATGCTACTCTTAAGTGTGTAAAAAAGTTGGACTATGATTCTTGTGCATTTTCTTGGGCCCTTTTCCTTTTGGTTATTTTGCTTTGTCCAAATTTGATGTCACGGTTTTTGTTTTATCTTATTGTATTTTATTTTGTTATATTGTGTTGCTTCCTCATAAATGTTCGTTATTTTCCAATAAGAAACAGAAAGGGTGTGAATCCAGATGGGAGGGGATGGGTGGAGGAACTGGGAGGTTCCTAGAGGAACTAGAGGGAGGAGAAACTGTTATCAGGATATATTGTATAAGCAAAGAATCTGTTTTCTATAAAAGGGCGAAAAAGAAGATATTCTCTTCTCCTAAATGTAGTACATATTTAATGTGTAAATTTGCCTTTTGGAGACAGGGTCCCACTAAGTAACTCTGTCTGGCCTGGAAGTTATTTTGTAGACCAGGCTTGCTTCAAACTCACAGAGATCTTGCCTCCGTTTTCCAAATGTCAAGGTTAAAGCATTAATAGTCACAATCAGTCAGAAAGTTTAAGATAAGAGATATAACTGCAGTGAGTTCCCATAATAACAGGATATATTCTCAATACACCATTGAATCTGTTGACAGGATTGTTTATCAGAAAATCTAAGGGAGAAATCTAGCAATTTGTCACTCTTTAGACAATTCTGATGTGTAGCATTTCATCTTTACAAGTGACATAGTGTGCATTAGCTAGTAAATATTTTAGTGCCCTTTTGTACCTTTGACCTACAGGGTACTATATCTGGTTCCTCTCTTTCACTCTCCCTTCCCCTCCCTGCTCTCTTCTCATGACTCAGGATCATGACTACTCTAGACTCTTCCAAATGTTTCTGCCTCTAACTGTGCTCTCCCACATATGTATAATAAACTTTCTTCCCTACCACAAAAATATTGTTTAAGCATGAAGCAAATGTGTATACTCTTCTTTCTCATATATTCCTGTTACTTATCCTTCACATGTTTCCATGAAAAAAAATCAGTTGAGGCTCCATCATCATAAATAGCTTTCACCTAAAAGAAGTTTATCTCAAAGACATATAAAGATTAACTAGCATATAATCCAGAAAATCCACAGTGTGGTATATGTGCAAAAGACTTGAAAGTAAGGACTCAAAAATATATTTATATACCCATATTCATGTTAGCATTATTCACAAGAGCCAAAAGATAGAAGTTTCCAATTTTCCTCCATTAGATAAATAGATTCAGCATTGATAATACAGAAATCTTGAAACATTTACAACATAGATGAACCTTCAGGATAGTATGCTGAGTAGAATAAGCCTGGCACACAAAGAAATTTAAACAATATAAGGTCCCATTTACATCAGGAATCTAGAGTGGTTAATTCATTTCAACAGAAAGAAAGCTAAATGGTCCTAGGGACTGGAAGAAGTATAAATGAAAGTAATGTAATTTCTGAAAAAGAATTCCTAATTGTGTTTGGAGAGATGGCTCAGCCCTTAAGAACTTGTACTGCTCCCACAAGGTATAGGAGTTTAGTTCCCATCATCCATATGGCAATTCACATAGGCCTGTAACTCCAGCTCCACTGGAACCTAAAATTCTCTTCTTACCTAGGTGGATACTGCAATAATGGGGACAAATTCACACACAAATAATAATAATAACAGTAATAATAACAATAGTTTTTAATCCAAAAAAGGGAATTGCTAACAAAGTAGCATTTTTCCTCTATATTGTTTGAATTGGAATAGTTCATTCATTCTGTGTGGTTTCAACCTGATTCAATATCAGGGAAAGTGAAGAAATAGATTGAGCATGAAAGTTACTTTCTTCTTAATGGTATAATAATCTAGCTCTTTGCCATTTGTATTGGATGTTTAATTAAATATGACTTTCTTCCCCATGGGCACTGTGATAGATCAATTTCAAAACAAATTTCCCAATTATTCATGCCTTCCTTGTCTATCACCTTAGCCCTGTAACTTGAACACAAGCTTTACTTCTAACTCTGGAGTTGGCTATATAATTTGTTCAGGTCAGTGAAATGAGCACAATTATTATAGAAATAGTCTGTTTAAAAGATCCGTGTTAATGGGCTTTCCTCACTTTTGCATGTCTCTGCAATATTCTATGCTTGCTAGTGGACAAGAGATTTGTCATCTTGCTGATTTCAGCCATAAGTGGCTAAGAGTCACCTGATACTTGAAAATGGATATGAACTAAGCCAAGAAGACCACAGTCACCTTGCTGACAATCGTAAATACAGAAGCCATAAAATTACTGCTTGTGAATGTTTTGTTGGTATTTGTTTTTTTTTTCATAACCAATGCTTAATATTTATTTAAAATACTATAAAAAGAGCAGAGCTGTCATTTTAGGTGGGATGAATAATACTTGTTACTAAAGGAAACCTTGAGTTTTTTTTTCCATACATTGTTTTGTTTTATTTTTTCCATTCAAGGTATTTGTTATGTGATGTAATTACAAGATATAACAGACAGGGATTATCTCCACATCCTTAAGGGTTCCTATAATTATAGGAAATTTGATCATATTTTTCTTATCAATGAAGAAAATCATGTGCTTTTATTCTAAAAAATTACCTTTCCCTTAATTTCTAGTCCATATACACCTTGATATGTTTCTAGGTCATGCAATTCTGTGATGTAAAACATTTCCAGGAGCTTCACTATCTATGTAGATAGTATTTTCCTTTCTCTGGATTATGGTCCACATCTGTTTCACAGGACTCATGAAAGTTTTACAAAACTGCACACTGGAATACAACCTAGCTACTCCACATAGATATCTCTATTGCTATTTCTTCAATTGAAATACCAGTTCCATGGGTGCATTAAATCTCTATGAATATATTTTAATTTCACTCATCATCTCCTTAAAGTCCTTTTCTTTTAAAGTAGGATAAAAAATAAATACAGTTTTCATCTTTTGACTGAGGGAACTCATACCATTATTTTGAATAAATCTGAAAATATTTAAGTAAAATATGTGAAGCTTCTATAATTCTAATTGAGATTAGCTGGTGTAATATTCATACCTCTCTCACATGAGGCATATGTTACAGAGACTAAAACTCTTCTGTTTCTATTACATTAAAACATTTTCACATATTGGTCTAATAAATTAGTTTGTAATGTGTTCCAACCAATACTTCTATTTTTTGAGACTTCTGACTATTATACAATATTTCATGTACTTGTACTTATTCTAGGCAATCAGTATGAACACTGCTATTTATCCAGCAAAAATTATTCTCTCAGTAAAAAATGGTTTTATTTTGAACAATCAGTCATTGAAGCACTTCTTACTAACTGCTCTTCATTCAGAAGGTATTCAATAGATATTGGGTTCCTATGCATATCATTTCATCATTTCTGTGCACATACTACATGGTCTTATTTAAGTATTATAATTATTCACTGATCAATGTATAGACTTTAATGATTCAGATATAGCAACATATCTCATTAGACTAAAATTAGTCCCACAGTCTCTGGTCTAAGTTTATAAATATTATAAGTAGAACCACATGTTTGTGATAACTATTATGGTGGTAAGAATGGTGGCAATGACAACAAGGATTCTATGGTTTAATTTAAGTACATTTTTTATTTCAAACTGAGTAATTCAGATTCAATAAGTATAGAAAATCAATGTCAGAAGTTCAAAAACTTTTGTGACAGAAATCAAAAGAAACAAAGACCTTTAAGCTAAAAACTATGTCTGTTGTTTTCTTTATTATGACACTTATTAGTAAAAAGACAAAAAAGTAAAAATAAACTTCCATGCTTATTAACCTAGGATAAATTAAAACATTGCATATGAAACACTGAGGGGAATTTGGAACTTCATTTATTATAGTTAGCATTAAAGATCAAGAATGAATCAGAAGAGAGGTTTTATGATAAATTACTTAAATTCCTCCATAATTAAGAGCAATATAGAAGGCTACAGCTTGATAAATATCAATATTCCTTATCTAATTTCTCATTGGAATATTCTTTATTTATTAATTAAGGGAAAAAAGTAAACAGGTAAATAACTTGCCAGAAATTTGTTCAGTTCAAATTCACTATATTTTTTGTAGTTAAAAACTACTAAAGTAAGAAGAGGGTGATTCTATAGAACCATCATGCAATAAAACTTTCATGCAGTAATGTTTTCTTCAGTGATAGTAATAAATATGTTCACCTCCAATCACATGTGGTTACTGAGTATTCCAAATGTGGCTAATGTACCTGAGGAAATAAACTTTTAGTTTAATTAATTTTTAACATTTAAATAATGACATGTGTCTACTGGCTACCACACTGTCCAGTGTAATTCTAAATTTGTAATCATTATTGTAGGAAAGGAACATGCTTTTAATAAGTAGGTAATGTTGTCCAATGTGGGGCATGAACCCATGGCCCTGAGATTAAGTGTCTCATGCATGGACAGCTAAATCCACTTAAAACCTGAGAGAGATTGGGAAATAATTCTAGATTAAAAAAAAGAACCGAATTAAGCATGTCTTCTTGGTAACATTTTCTCAGGTGGGCTCTGTTTGCCAGAAGCAAGTGCACCTCATTGAAGAGGGGCTTCCTGACTCAGCTTTAGAAGCAAAAACCTTGCAGCTCTTTTAAGAGGTTCCACCATCAAACACTTAAATGGTGTTCATGAGTATCTTATATATGCTTCTTGGTGGTGACAGGGACCTTGAAACTCCATAGAGTTGTGGCAATAAACATGTCTCCAGCCAGTACCTCTGCCATGAGGCTAGACTCTCAGAAAGCTAAGGAATGGACTGGATCCAGCCGTCAAAGCCACCACTTTAATCTTAGCCATATTGCTTAGCAAATTAAAGACTAATGTGGTCAGAAAAAGAGTGACATACAGTAAAGATAGATTCAGATGAAAAAACCTCTAAATGGTTTAGAGTATGCACACACACACACACACACACACACACACACACACACACACACACACATATATATATATATATATATATATATATATGGGAGAGAAAAGAAAAATGATAAAGTCCTCTAAATAAAAAAGAAAGAGAGTAGTCAAATGTGGTGGCACACACCTTTAATGCCAACACTTGGGAGGTAGAGGCAGGCATATCTCTGTGAGTTCAAGGACCTGGTCTACAGAGTGAGTGCCAGGAAAGCCAAAGATACTCAGACAAACCTGATCTCAAAAAACCAAAAAATAAAAATAAAAGAAATAGAGTTTAAAATAAAGCCACATAAAGATTGGAAATATACAGAGAATCTGGATACTATATGTTATTATGTTGTCTTTGAATTGTTTGACTGCTGAGGAAGGAACAACTGCTTCTAAAAGATATTTGATTATAAATTCTGCTAGATTAATCCAACAAATATATTTTGAAAATGTCTTGACTACAAAATTTAAGTCAAAATATATGTTACTTTGAAGAAGAGGTTTTGCTTTTGTTTCCACAGGAAATGAGGGGCTGTGGATTCATTCCAGGTTAAGAAAAAACAGGTTTGATCAAGGAAGACTCCCTGAGAAATCTTTGATAGGAGCAGATGGCCCAGATGTCTGAGTTCTACATCCGGAACAGTTTCAAGACTGTTGGCTGAAATGATCAAGCCTCAAAGGATATTCCAGCCGGGACTTGATTATAATTCTAAATTATTTTTAGGTCCCCATGAGAGTAACAGCACCCCCAATCAGCAGGAAGTAGCCTGGAAAACTATGCCCGCATTCCCAAAAAATGGATTATGGATATTTATCTTTGTTTAGAGTGTTGCTTACAAGATGTTATAGATAATGGTCTGGACAAAAAGCAAACAAATGATATTAGATTTAGAGTTCTTGTATTTTTTCTTTAAAAAGGGGGGGAGTGCTATGGGACAATAGCCTTTCATCCTGTTACTTGTATTATTTTAATAAACACTGATTGGTCAGTAGCCAGGCAGGAAGTAGAGGTGGGGCAATGTTGGGATCATTTGGAGTCCTGGCCTCTAGCTGCTTTTCCCTGCTAGAGATCTTTCCTTTCCTTCGGATTTGAGTTACTGAAAGCTGTGTCAAAGTTGTTTATCAGCTCTCCTTCACAAGCACGTGTTGCCTTGCATTTGAGGAGCAGAGGATAAAGTTCACCTGTTGGCCCACCTGACTGTTGAGTATATAAGCCTCCATGATGCTATTGGATAAAGGGCTTCTTACCAGTGACTAGAGGTTTGTGTCTCTGTCTCTCTGTCTGTGCTGTCTCTGTGTGTCTTTGTGTGTTTCAACCTCCAGTCCCTTGCCAGAACCTCTCAAACTGTATGGTAGCACAAAGAGCACAGACAGGCATTGTGCGGCTGCAGGGCAACGAGAACAGGAGAATTTGGAAAGAGCAATAGTCAGTCTGCAGTCGTCACCCAGACATAGAAGAAGCAAGATAAGAATGCCTTGCTGATAAGGTACTGAGCCACATGGCTGACACAGACAAGAATAATAGGCCAATTTAAGATGTAGGAATTAGTTAATAAGAAGCCTTAGCTAATAGGCCAACCAGTTTATGATTAATGTAGTCATCTTTGTGTTTCTTTGGGACCGAACAGCTGCAGGATTAGGCTGGACAGAAAACTCTGTCAACAAGGTATATGTGTAATATTTGTGATGAGGACAGAGGACAATAGTTTGGCAGTTTCTCATAAAATACAACAAGAAACTACGACTTGACCAGTGCCTATCTATCCAAGAAAAATGAGCCCTTGCATGGAAATACCTATACATGAAAACTCATAGCAGGGTAACTAATAATGGTTCACATTAAAATAAACGTTCATTGACTTAAAAATATATGGACAAAATAGAGCAAAATACTCTACAAAAATACAAAGGAACAAAGTATTTACAGATGAAATTTCAGGGATAACAGTCAAAAATATTTTGCTGATTGCAAAGGAACAAAGTAAAGAGACAAAATACATGAATAATTTGCTAAGTTTTCCCCATTCAGAGGATATTTTAATAATTCACAATACACAAATAATTTCAACAATGATATAACTTTTAATAAAAATATACCAACGATGGGCCAATGATATGACTCAACAGAAACGGATACTTGGTACCAAGGGTGATGTCCTGGATTTGATCCTAGGGACAACATATGGTAAATGGTGAGAATTGACTCCCACAAGTTTTCCTCTGACCTCAACTTGCAAACTGGTATACACTGTCACATACAATAGTTTTAGAGGATTGAACTAGGAACAGAGAAATGGAAAGAAGGATGAAAATATTCTAAACTAGATATGTGATGGCTTCATGTTACAAAAATATTGTTTAAGTCATTGTACATTAAGATTTGATAAATTTTTGAATGTATAAAATCAATTTCAGTAAAGATTCTCAAAGATACAAACCAGCAAACTAGTCAGAAGGCAATAATGGTAGTCAAAAGAAGCAATGATAATGACTTTTTGTATTAAAGAGAATATGTGGTGCACATATTCAAATATGCACATATTTGAATTGAAGAGACCCCCGGTAAGGGGAGACCCTCCAGCAGATGCTCTCCACCAAGAGAAGACTCCAGTCGACTTCGGCTGCACAGGCAAGAGGCGTTTATTAGTTGGTTACACAGGCCTGCGGATGCTGCAGCAATCGGGTTGCTGAGCATGCCGGGCTCAGAGAACAAAGTAGTTTATATAGGATTTTGGGGCAGGCAGCTTTAGGGTACCCAGCAACAAATATTTCATTGGTTAATTCATATGGAGCATAGGGTTATTCTGGGGCACAGTGATTTGTTTAACTTTGGTTTTCACAAAAACAGACATGTCGAGGACACTGTGTTTGGCAGGGTCTTACTGCCCTTCTGTATCACTCTTATTTTGGCTACCCCTGGTGAGTCGTGGGTCGTGGTGCCCATCTGTTGTTCCCCTTTATCTTTTGGTCCTTGACTGACTAGGAGGGTACCTAACTTTGACTTTATTTCTTTTTATTTTTTTAATTCTTTCACTCATGTCAGAGAATCATCAGGTTGAGGATTTTAATTCTTTCAGAATTCAAATATTGCACATATTTCAAAGTTAAGGTCAATAGGATGTATTCCTGGATTTGATGTAAAATGTGAGAAAGGAGTAAAGAATTAAGTTTTTTTTTCCTTTAAAACAATCAACGAAGTAAGTGTTCAACACTATGTGGGACAGAGTATTGTAGATTTGAACCATAATACAAAACTAAAGTGTCTGATCATACCCCCTTTCTGCTAATATTTTAAGTTGAAAACAATATTCAAATATGCCTAAGATGATACTTGTTATATTTGAATTCACAAATGTGAAAAACAGAACAATCCATGGTGGTAAAAAAAATAAATGAAATTTGATTTAAAAAAATAAAACAATCAATAAGAATGGATGTGCCATATACTCAGATGGCAAATATCATGAATTAGATTGTTCAGTGATAAATCAAATATTTTATTGAAAGATGCCAAGATTGAAATGCTTGTTAAATTATCAAGTGGTTATTGAAATACAACTGCAGTTTACGGAGGAACTCAGACTTATAGAAAAAGGTGGTCATTGTCACAGTTAAAATTATTTGAAGCTACATGAGCTCACCTGCAGAGTGGATGCATACAGAGAAGACAAAAAGTCAGGAGACTAATCTTTAAAACAGTCCAACATTTAAAGATAGGGAAATTTTAAGAGGAAGTTTCAAGGTGATTGTGATGGACCAATAAATTGGAGTGAAAATTATCTAAGAAGTCTGAGCTGCTAGGATAAGTTTAAGGATGTTTTAATGGGTAAAAGTAACATATGCTTTGGAGAAGATGAAAACTAAGAATTACTTGGTTGACAAGATGATGGAATGGAGCAATTTTCAAGAAATGGCTGTGATATAGAATTTGGGATTAAAATATGATTGATTGGACTGGAAGTTAATTGTGTGGGTTAACTTGACTAAGTCATAGCTATCCAGGTATCTCATTTACTGTTTTCTTTTTCATTTCTTATTTCATTTTTAATATATTTATATTTGTCTATGTAGTTTCTTGTGCCTCTGTCTCTCTCACTTTAACAATCTTTCTGATTTCAAGCTAGAATATGATGGTTCATTGACCTATGTACTAGGACTCAGATTATAGCTGACTCTCCTGTTTCTCAGGCTGTCAGTCTTTTTTTTTTCACCTCAGATGAGAGATTACAGGCTGTCAGTCTTACACCCAGTTTATATCAATGACTCTCTTGTTATTGGGACTTCCAAGGCTCTATAATCACAAAAGGAATTTATATATTTAAAATACTTAAAGCACTCTTTTAACTATATTTTAGAAATATATAGATATTATATGTGTGTAACTGATAATAAGTAGAGAAAAGGCTATGTATTTTAGATATACATATATATTATATGCTATATAATATATTCATATTACATATTATATAACCAAATATGTGTGTATATATACATACATATATAATAATCATTCCCAGGTGATACCAATACTTTGAGTACAAAGTATATAGAAAACAGACTTTCAGAGTAAAAAGTAAAACATTTTGATGAATCACACAGAGGAAATGAGGAACAAGAAACAAGTAAGATGTGGAGATGAAAAGGAATCTAGAAGGAATTTGGATGATGAATCTCTCTTGACAGAGAAACCAAGAGTTTGTTTATGACTGTTCTGAAACAATTCATGACCTTGTAATTGATTTGGTTATTAAAGTGAGGAAAGTACATGATAAAGACCTTTTTGCCCATGATATATTCATTCCTAATTTAGACCTCAAATTTTGCTGTTTCAGATTCAGAGAACAGAATGATACCAGAAGCAAGTGAATTCTGTGGATGTGCTCTGCGCCCTGTTGATTGTATTCAAATCATTCCTTCATTATCTACCAATGACTCCAATTCCAAACTAACACATAAAAAATTCAGAAAATTTATTTTGATCCACATTTACTTTCTACTGTATTATTTTTTAGAAAGCTATTACCCTAGAGTCTTTAAGAACAAGCTATGCCCACATTTAACTCTATTTTGTGTATTAAATTCTTTGTGATATAAAATTCTTAATACCTTCAAATTTACTTCACCATAAAATTCCCTATAAATGTACATTTTGAAAATGAACCTGAAAATAAGGGTTTTTATATTGTATCTATACATGATTAGATACTGATTTGAATTGTCTCTAGAGTTAGAATACACAAAATTAAAATACAATAATATAAATTTTGTAAACTATAAAAATTGCACTTTAGGCCAGTTGTGGTGGCATACACCTTTAATCTTAGCACTGGAGAAACGGAGGTGGCCAGATCTCTGTGAGTTCAAGGTCATTCTGTTCTATGTAGTGAGTTCCCAGCCATTCAGAGAAACACAGACTTTGTCTCAATAATAATAATTCAATTTCAAACAAAATAGCAAATAGAAAAAAACACAAACGTGTTTTACATAAGACCAGAAATATTTCACTGTCTCATAATAAGCTAGAACTTTATATATAAATATGTATAGTTTATAACCCTAAAATATTGATATTATCTCAAATTACTATAATTCTAAAGGCATTCAAAGCCAAATATTCATATAAGTATCTACTATAAATTCCTTATTAAATAGATGTTTTTATCCTAATATTTAATAATAGTGACCAATTATAATCTATAATTATATATATATATACTTTTTAAGTTATACATATATATACTTTTTAAGATGGAAATTGACTGTCTTTGAAGTTTTTTAACTTTTTTTAAAGTTAAAAGTTTAAAGTTTTTTAAGTTGTTTTTTAAACAACTACCAGACATTTTCATTGACCATGAAATTAAAAGGAATATATACTGCTGGTATTAGTATATTTAGTCATTTTACTTTTACTATAATCATTGCAGAATGAAGGCTAATAATATAAAGCTCTGAGAGTTCTGAGGAAAACTATGGTTAGGATGATTAAAAATACTCCTATAAACAAATATTTAAAGAGCCAGTAAAAGAGAAAATGACTTTCAAATAAATATTGAAGAACAACTGTTTTGAGTACAGGATTGCTTTCACTCTCCTAAAAGAATAAGAAGCCTGAGCTTCCTACTTTCTCCAAGACTCCCCTATTCTTAGTTTACAGCAGTATCTTCTGCTGATAGGAAAACCCAGGGAGGCTAATACCACTACAAATAATTTATATGCGATTCTACAAGTGTTATCAGTCACTTGATTTTGTTCATTTGTTTGTTTGGTTTTTGGTTTAATTTTTCCAGACAGGGTTTCTCTTTGTAACAGTCCTGGTATCCTGGAAATTTCTTTGTAGAAAATGCTGATCTCAAACTCACAGAGAACGGCCTGCCTCTGCCTCCTGAGTGCTGGGATTAAAGGCATGTACCACCACCACCCAGCATAAGTGAGTACTTTTTTATCTTTGAATGATAAGCTGGCCTAGGCATCAGTTAGGTAGGGCTGTGCCATCAACACACCCATTTTTACTGCAGAGCCACTCTTCAGAGAGCATGTATGAAAAATTAATTCCAGCTGACTTTCCAAGCAGCTACCATGTGGTTAGGGAACATAAGCTGTGTGAGCAGAAGAACTCTCTTAAGGAATTACTGAAGCACAATATTAAGATTAGGAGGCATAGCTGTGGACTCCAGGGACAACAGTGGCAGAACTATTAGTTCTTCTGTATCCTTGCTGTCAGGCAGGCAAACAGGGAATGAAACATTACAGTGACAGGCAGCCACTTGAGGTACTAGCAGAATGCTACATACGACTTCAAAACCTCAAAATCACCATACAGAAACACACATTTCTATAGTTAGAAGAGGTTTTCCCTGGAGACTTAAGTCAAGGTATCTGAAAAATTTTTATTTGTTATAGATAATTTCTATTAGAAGATGTGATTTAAGAATTTAACAAAGATGACATGTTGCACAATTACTAGTTTTCCAGGATGAGAATATAAGAATATCCTGTGAAGCCTATCTCATTTGCAAAATTATTTCCTATGATACAAAAAATGTATTACCAAAATAAAAGGTAAACTGCAATCAGAAAAATATGAGAATCTTGAGAATTTGAAGCTGAAGAGATGCCTCAGTGGTTAAATGTATGGATTGTCCTTCTAGAGGACCCAAGTTCAATTCCCAGCACCCACACTGTGGTTCAACTATTTATAATTCTAGTCTTGGTGGATCTGATGTTCTCTTCTGGATTCTGTAAGTACTGCACACATATAGTGCACAGACACACATACAGGAAAAATATAATCAGAATCTTAACCACTTTTTGGTGAATTTGGATGAATTTTTCACTGAGTCTCAATTATCTTCTCTTTAAATGCATCTAAAAATTTTCATTTTATTGAATATTTATATTTTAAATATTCCTAGGATATATTGGCATCAAATTCAATAAAAGCAGTAATAAATATAATTAATTGAGTAGCATTTTATTTGCTATGTTTTTACACATACATTTACTAAGTAGAATATTTTTCTTCTCATTTTACAATATAAGGACCCAAGAATGAATAAAAGGGACTTGTACAAGCTTGTATATGGTAGAAGCTGTAGTTAACTCTCTCTACTTCAATTTTTGTCATAATAATATGTATATATTTATGACACATGCATTTAAAATATTTACAGTCATTAAATAATTTTGTTTACTTTAAAGATATGACACATAAAAGCATCTGGAACATACCACTCAAGGGCTGTTAAATGTTTTATTTTGAAACACCATTCCCTCTATCTCTCTACACATTTCTATCCCTCGCTTTGCTCCAAACTTTTTTTGCCCCTTTCTCTGTCTTTTTTCTTTTTAACCTCTTAATTCCTGGTTTATAAAAGATAACAAGCATATTCCACCAACCTTCTATCCCCTGATATCTCCTTTCTCAGCCTCCCCAGCACTTGGATTATAGCCATGCATCACTACACTTTTTCTCAGTTGTATCTTATTCCCCACACACAGGCAAATACTTCTAACATTTTTCTTTCTGTATTATGTTTGATATGTTTGTGTATGTTTGGGATTATAGGCACAACATAGTCATGAATGGAATCACATTGTACAAATAATTTACAGCTTGTTTTTATTTTTCCACAGTTTGTGTTTAAGATCCATATGATTTTCTGATATACTTCGGTGGACAGAAAATTTTCTAAATTGCTAAATTATATTGTTCAACAGTTCTTTCAAAAAGGGTATATCAGAAACAAACTTCTTAAATTCTTCAATATCAAAAAAGACCTTGGTTTTACCCTTAAAATCAAATGCCACCTTGGCAGGAAAGAGGATTCTCCGTTGAAAGCCTTCTTCCTGCAAAACTTTTATGATCCCAGACCATTGACTTGTCACATCTGTCATGCCAGGTGATAAGTCAGCTGTCAGTCTGATTTTTGTCCCCCTGTACATTATTTCTTTTTTTGCTCTAGAAGCTTTTAGGATCTCCTGCTGGACACTGAACCACCACATCTCTGTCCAGAAGGACGGATAGCTGGATTTGTTTTTCAGGGTAAGGAGAAAGCAATTCACTACCTGAATGTTGGTTGAATTAGCATTTATAACATTTTAAAATAGCTATCTATCCTGGTAAGGAGGCATCTTCCTGTGTAAACACACATAGGGAAAAGTCCAGAGGACACAGTGGGATGGGCAGGCTGACTGAATCAACACATTACATTACTTTATCATTTGCCATTATGTGAATTTTTATATTAAAACTTGGAGTTTGAATATGTCAAAAAAGATCCATATGATTGAGTTTATTCATTCTAACTCTGAGCTGCATTCAGTAATATGATGAAAGCTTATTTTTCTATTCATAGAGCAAACCTTTTCAATCAATATAATTTTCTAATTACTTAGTGTGTTGGGTAGTCTACTTGACTCAAACTAAAGGCACCTGGGAAATGAGGACATCAGTTGAAAAACTGCATCCATCAAATTAGGCTGTAGGCAAATCTGTTGGGGTATTTTCCTAATGAATGGTTTATGTGAGAGAGACCAGATAACTGAGGGCAGTGCCACACTTGGGTGTATGGTCCTGAGTTGTATTAAAAAAACAAAACAAAACAAAACAGGCATTCATGTAAGCTTGTGGAGGTGAGAGGATAACATGCAGAAATCAGTTCTCTCTTTTAAAAACTAGTCTGTCCTGGGGATTGAATTAAGAATGGAACTAGAAAAAAATCATGCATGAAGTAACTCTGAGCCAGAAAGATAAATATGATGTGTGTTCACTTATATGTGGATTTCAGCTGTTAAGTCATTGATAAGTTAGCTACAATCCATATAAACATGGGATTAGGTAGAGAGTATGTGACTAGGAGGGAAGGATGGATCTCACTTGGAAAGGGAAACAGAATAGATTGTTATAGATGAACAAGGCAGTGGGGGTGTACTGGAATGGGATCAAACAGAGAAGGGTAGAAAAAGGGGCAAAGAAGGAAATATGTAGAAGGACAGCTAGAGCTCAGGGACATTTGAGGGGTTGTATGGAAACCAAATAAAGTAAAAGCCTCGTGTCATATATACATATACTTAGGCAATTTAAATGATATCATCAAATAATTGGGGAGACACAGCCTCAACTGGACATCTCTCTTCATCAAATGAAACTCCAGTACTGTGAATGAATTACATATAATTGAGTCATTGGCGAAAGAGGTTCCATGAGAATCCCCAAACAATCCAGGCTATTGCCAAAACTATGGTGGCTCTCCACAAATTGAGTATATCCATATCCAGTGCTGCTTGGGTGGCCAAGAATCTAGACAAGATAGGCTAGGGACCTAGAAAAAAAAACAAATATTACTTTTCTGCTAAAGGAACAGAGCAATATAATTACTCCTAAGGATATTCTGTTATACTCATAAATCAGTGACTTGTTTAGCCATCATCAGAGAACCTTCACCTTCCTCCTTCAGTAGATGGAAACAAATACAGAGACCCCCAGCTTGACAATGTGCAGAGAGTGAGAGTCCTTGAAACATTCAGCCCTATATGGGATGTCCCCATCAAATTCCTCACCTCAGGGCTCAAGGAACACTGTTGTAAAGGTTGCATAAAGAGGAAAAGACCCAAAGAAAATGGAGAACACTAAGCAATCAAGGTCTTCTAAACACAACAGGGCTGGCACATATATGAAGTCAGAGAGACTGTGACAGCATGTACAAGGGTCTGCATGGGAGTCTTACTGGAGAAACAAACCACTCTTAAGTGTAGATCATATACCAGACAGTAGATAACCAACACAAAAATGATCTCACTGGCATCTTTGGAGTTTCTTTTGTCTCGTAATATTAAGATGGGGCTATTTTTTAAACCCTACAGGTCCTTTATGTATATACTATCGTTTCCAGTTCTCGGTTTTTATAGTATGTGTTTCTATGCCTGGGTGCATTTCAGGTGCTTTTTATTTGACTTTTTCTTATTTATTTGTTTTGTCATATTATGATTTGTTTGATTTTGTTTTATCTTATTGCATTTTATTATTTTTCTTTAGATGCTTGTTTGTTTTGTAAGGAGAGACAGAAAGGGTGTAGATCAGGATTGTAGGTGGGAATGAGCTAGTAGGAATTGGGGGGAGAAGAAAGAGTAGTCAGAATATATTCTGTAAAAGTTTTGTTTTAATATTTTTTATCAAATTGAATTCAATATGAATTCTTAAGGCTATACAGTTTTAGGATTATTATGTGTGTTTTATGAATTTTGAAATTTATTATCTGTTTCTATGGACTCTCTACACATGAAATTCTATTTTATAAGATATTACATATTGTTTCATTATCTTCTCTTTTACTTTGTCAGATGCATACAACCTCCTCATCTAGCTCATTTAAATATCACATGAATTTTGCTTTGAATGATGTTTCTTGTAAGTCTTATACATCTAATTTTCGAGTATCTAATTACTTCTTTTTTTAAAAAATATGTATTTTTAAAGAACATTTTATTTTTAAGTGTGTGTGTGTGTGTGTGCGTGCGTGTGTGTGTGTGTGTGTGTGTGTGTGTGTGTGTGTGTGTGTACATGAATGCAGGTGCCCCAAAGGTTAGAAGTGAGCATTAGTTTTCTGGATCTAGAGTTATGGGTAGTAGTGAACTGCTCAATGTATGCAGCAACTAAAAGTTTGAGCCATTATTTCTCTAGCCCATTGTTAGAACACAGTACAAGAATGAAGTCATGAAGTCAAGTGATAATTTTGAGTGCTTGTGAGAAAACTCCAAGAAAACAAGAGTCTTGTGACCTCATTTTCTTCAAAGCACAGAATTGTTCCTGGTATGTGTTTTTGTATTCCTCCTAGAAGTAATGTATAGGAGTAGTTAACTTCAACTATTGTCATTCATATACCTTCATAGAAAAATACATTTGTTCATTTGTTTGTTCAAGCCACTTGTGCCTAGTCCTTGTGGCAGAAAACTTTACTCATGTCATTCTTATTAATCCACAGAGTATAAATGGCTTGATACTCTGAGTAAAGTTGGCTATTGCATGAGACTTTAGTGTGAATCATTTTTAGGATCCACCCTCCCACATTCACACCAACAACTAGAGTGGTTAAACAGCCCATCTCATTACTTTAACAATATTGTCTAGTGAGGAATTTAATCTGTTTACATTATGATGGTGATCTGAATGAGAATGACTCATAGGTTTATTTTATTTGAATATACTAGTCCCCAATTTGTGGGCACTATTTGGAAGGGATTAGGAGGGGTAGGCTTGTTGGAGGAGTTGTGTCACTGGAGATGAATTTTGAAGATTCAAAAGGTTCCTGCAGTTCCCAGTATTCTTTCTGTCTACCTCATGGTGGTGGATCAATATGTAAGTTCTCAGCTGTTCCATTATTCCACTATCCTGCACTCTAAACCTCTAAAACTTTAAGCCAAATTAAACACTTTCTTTGATAAATTATGTAGACCCTACTGTTATATCACAACAATAGAATATCAACTAAGGTAATTATTAACTGTTAAAGGTATCTATAGAGACCACTATATTTTAAATTGTCATATTTTGTTTTGGATATTTATGTTTGTCCATGAATTTTATTACTCTACCCTAAATGAGACACCTAAGGTATAATATCCATATTTAATTCCATATTTGACTTAAAAATTAGGTTTGTCTATTCTTTATACTTTATAAGGTAAATCTTTATTCAATTATGTGTGACAGTATTATCTGTGAATTATAAAGAATGGATGTTACTTGAAATAAAAAAAAATCATACCTAAATGCTTTGAGTATCTTTTACTCCTCATTCATCTCTTTTTTCCTAGTCATTTCATTAAACTTCATGTTTGAATAATCCCAATTTTTATTATATTTTATAAGACTATTTTTATTTTTATTAGGTGATTACGTACAGAGGCAAATGCATAGGTGCCATTGTCTGCACTGGCAAGAAGAGGGTGCCAGCTCCCATGGATCTGGACTTACTAGTGTTTCTGGGTACTGGAAACCAAAATCAGGTCCTCTGCAAGAATGATATTTATCTTTCTTCTCTGGTGAGCTAGCTTTCCTGTCTCATAACATGTTTAGATTTAATCATGTCCCCTTCCATTAAAGCCACTTTTATCCAACTTCTTCCTTATTATGTTATTTACTTCTTGTTTGTATATGTCCTTTAGTGATCATTTCATGGAAAATTACAATAAGTTAATTCTCCTATTTATTTAAACACAACTTTTTTTTTAATTTGTCTTCACTATTTATTTCTTCTTCTTTGTCTTGTCTTATCTTTCCTAATCTTTCAGATAAATACAAGTTTTGAAAATAACTATTGTTTGTAGAATAAATGAATACATTAGTATATGGTTTAAGATAAAAAAATCAGATTTTTATAAACAGCATTTTATAATATCAAATAAATCATAAGTATGTTGGAGACTATTTTATAATTTCAGTAATATAATAGCCTAAAATATCACTTTTGTTTTTAAGTTGTTGCTGAAACTATTTTAAAGCTTTATTATAAAAAGTTGATAAAATTGCCTTTTACTTCCCACAAGTCAATTTTTATAATTTGTCACAAAAGATACCAGTGAATCTATCTACATGTGGAAATGTTTTATAATGTCAGAAAAATGTGGATGTTAAGCTTCATATTCATAAACTTGTCAGATTAATTTAATCAGAACAACTTATAGGTTTTCATTTTAGGTTAATATTTTCTTTCTCTATAGAAACTATTAAAAATATATTATTATTTATATTCACAGTCATGAAAATCTATGCTAGCATCTGTAAACATGATTCCTGAATTAAAATTGTCCCAGAACTCTTAGAAGAAATATTTGTGGTACAAATACTATTTTTGAAGTTATGCATTGTTCAGTAGCTTTAAAATGCATGGCAATGTCTGGGGTTGACATTTCATACCCAATAGGATTACCTGGTCAAACATAGACAAGAAACATAAACTCAGATATTTTATGTTCTAAGCATATATATTACAGTAGAAATTCTTCAAAACTTCAATAATATATGAAAATCTTTTATTCTTGTTTCTATGAAGCATAAACTTGAGACTGGAAGGTTGTAATTCTCCCTTATATCAATATATTTGAGTGATTTAGGGGATAGATTTGCTTTAACCCCAGATAATATGTGAGCCACTGGAATATGTATGTAACTGTCAGATTGGGGAATGTGCATTACATTTTTCACAATGCAAACAAAATGCTCTGATGTCTATTCGAGATTAAATTTACTGTGTTCAATTCTCTGAATGACCCAATGAAATTAATTTTGAAAGTTCAACTTTCTGAATGACACAGTGAAATTTATTTTGAAATGTAAGCATACATATGTGTGTGCATGTTTTAAACAAATAACATATTTCATGGCACTAACTCAGAGTCAACAAACTGAAATGCATTACACTACCACCTGTTGCTAGAAAAAGTATAATAATTAAAACACAGCCACACTCATTCTTTTACACCTTCTTTGTAACTTTCCTCACCAGGGAAAACTAGTTGTGACAGACCATGTGGGCAGTAAAAGCTAGATTTTATCTACCTGGCCCTTTAATAAAGAGTTTTCAGATTCTTTTAATAATTTGTTTGTTATTAAAGAGTAGAAAATGCATTTACATAATCAATAAGCTGCCATGTACCTTACTCCTATAACTAATTCCCATTCCTAAGCAGTTTTAGAGAACATAATATAATATACTTAGGTCAATACTCCTTTTCTCCCTCATAAGCATTTTCTTGGAAGGAGCACATGGCTCAGTTAATAAGAGTTTGAGTGAGTTGTTATAATGGGAAAGGTGTAGCCTGACTTGACCTTTTCATTCAATAAGATCCAGTTGGAATTTATATTGAGAGACAGATTTTGAATATGTAAAGGTACATATCAGCAGCTCATTGAACCTGATGAAGACTTAGTTATTGATTAGAAAATACACTTGACATTCAAGAACCATTGAGGAGCTTAGAAATAAGTAGTTCAAATTCCTAACTTAGGTTAGGATGAAAGAGTCCAGATGGCATTAATATTGATTTGCTATAGTAACATTTTTATCATAATATCCATATTAGAAAGTGATTAAACTACACAAAGATCTCTTGAAATATTTTATGATGGCCCTTCAGCATATTGTAGTAAAGCAAATGCTTTTGTTTTCTATATGTTTGGAATTCTTTCTCTTAAATAAGACATAATGACAATAAAATCAATGGTTATTCCTAAAAGTAATCAAGTATATTCTCAAAACTGAAAATAAAGAGATGTGAGAAGTATAATCAACTTCACAGCTCAATGTTATTTAATATTGGTAAATCTAACTTGCATGGTTTCTAGCTTTGTTCAAAATTTATATAGTATACAGAGGTGTAGTGAGGCACTCATTTAATACCAGCAATCTGGAGGTAGGCCGATCTCTGTGAGTTTGAGGCCAACCTAGTCTACATAGTGAACTCCAGGAATTCTAAAGCTGCATAATAGAGAGAACTTGTCTCAAAAAGATCAAAAAGAGATTCATATAAAATAATCAGTTTATCCAATCACCAGTTAAATTCAATCTAAACGGCAATAAGGGGAAAGATCAGAATTAACCAATGTTACACATTTGTCACCAATGGCAGGGAGGGACACAGAGAGGCAAGATGCGGGGAGTAGATTTATCAAGTAAGAAGCTATTTCAGCCAACATTATATTTGCCTCGTGTAAATAAGGGATCGAGATTTCCTTGGTTTAAATAACGAATTTTTCAACTTTATTTTCACTTTAGATTCTACTGAAGATATTAGGCTCACTAGTGTTTTCAGGATTTAAGAACCATTTGGTATTCTTTTTTTATTTGGTTTTTCAAGATAAGGTTTCTCTGTTTAGCTTTAGAGCCTGTCCTAGAACACACTCTGTAGACCAGGCTGGTCTCAAACTCACAGATACCTGTCTCTCCTGGGCACTAGGATTAAAGGCATGTGCTACCACTGCCTGGCCCATTCTTTTTTTTTTTTTTATTTTCGAGATAGTGTTTCTCTGTAGCTTTGGAGCCCTTCCTGGAACTAGTTATTGTAGACCAGGCTGGCCTCAAACTCACAAAGATCTACCTGCGTCTGCCTCCCGAGTGCTGGGATTAAAGGCATGCGCCACTACCGCCCAGACACCTGGCCCATTCTTTAAGTTGGACTAAATGACTCAAATGTAAAGATTCAGCATATAAGAAGTAGAGGAGAGGATTGCCATAAATTTGAGATAAATCTGGGTTGCATAGTGAATTCCAGATCAGTGTAGGCTATAGAGTAAAACCATAACTCTAACAAAAGAGAGAAGAGAAAAAACTTAGTTATATCTTCTGAATTTTCAAGGTGATCTCACTGTGAACCCAGAGTAGCTATCCACTGAACAGACCGAGCTGATGCAATTTTATTTTTCTTACCAGGTAAAGGGAAATTGACTACTTTTTTGTAAGTATAATTACTATGGAATATATATTTTCATATTTTACTTTGTATTCATTACTAGAGATAATGGTTTTAATGGTTGTTTTATGTATATTATATAAACATTCAAATTATTTATAACACTTTTACAACTTTTTCATAAAAAATTTACTGATAAAATGAAAAAATGAATAAAATATATGTAAATTCTTCTGAAAAATATATTTATTCCTAACTTTTTAAGATTATTTATTTTCAGTGCATGGGTGTTTTGCATGAATGTATATATGTATACCACACATATGTAGTACCCCATGGAGGCCAGAAGAAGACATTAGATAGCCTGTAACTGGAATTACAGATGGTTGTGAGCAGCAGTGTGGAATCCAGGTCCTGTACAAGAGCAACAAGTTTTCTTAACCACTGTAACCTTATCTCCAGTCCTCTTCCTAATTCTTTCCATGGACACTGAAATCCTAAGCATGTTGAGTGAGGTGACATGATTATAAGTATATACACAGTAAAGGCTAGAGATGAGGTGTCTTAGTTTCTGGAGGCTGAGAATCTCAGATCAAAGTGTCCCCAGATTTTATTTTTGTCTGTTGAGGGTTC
Source organism: Ondatra zibethicus (assembly GCA_004026605.1). Taxonomy (NCBI): domain Eukaryota; kingdom Metazoa; phylum Chordata; class Mammalia; order Rodentia; family Cricetidae; genus Ondatra; species Ondatra zibethicus. The sequence goes on along the minus strand of PVIU01014929.1, from coordinate 26,149 downwards.
TCTCTCTGGTTTGCAGACTTAATGTACTGTTATAAGGCTGAAAAGTCTGTTTTTTTTTTTAATCTTATTACAATTGTACTATTTCCACCATTAGATTGTCACCTTCTAAAACTCATTACCTCCCAAGTGTCCCACCTTGAAATATTTTAGGTTGGGAATTAGTGCTTCAATGAACTGATGGATGAGGGCACAAATATTTAAGCATAGGAAGAAAGGATGACAAAGACAAAGCTAGGGAAGTTCTGAGATGGGGAGTTTAATGGGATATTGTAATTCGATTCTGGAAATGCTGATTAAAATGATAATTTTAGCTAAGGAAAATTACACCTAAGGTCTATTTCCTGACTGCTTCTCAGTTGTTATCTGCTCTTCCTGCCCTCCACACTACTCCCTATATTTTAACTACTTGGATCTCTTGCTGCTATTTGAACATGGCAAACACTTCCTCCTAATAGGGACTTCATTCGCAGTTCTAGAATCTCTTTCCTCTCAGTAGGTTACAGAGAGACATCTCTCACATCACTCTTTTACCTAATTATGTTTTCTAAATAGCTTTCCTGACTATTATATCAAAATTAGTAATACTATCTTTCACCATCTGATTATGCTGTATTTAATTCAGACTGTTTGTTACCTCCTGTATTTATTGATTCTTGAAAGGCATTTGGATTGAACATGCATGGTAGCATATTTATCTAAGTAAATTTATTGTGTTTCCTCTTGTAAATTTTAGGAAAATATCCTCATTGTCAACTTTATTATTTACTGTATTATTTATTCAAGGATCACCCAGTACATATATTACATTCAGTACATTTACCTAGAATACAGAATAGTAGGATTCTTACATCAGCAATAATAGAAAATAATTTTGAAAAGGTAAACTTACATAAAATTGTTGATGGTGTCAGATCCATCTTGTAACTAACTTATGAGAAAGATAAAGTCTGATTTGAATAGACCCAACAGAAATAACTGCTTCTCTCAGAAATCAGAGCTGAATATCTTAATCCAGGTTTAAGAAAGAATATCTGTATCCAGTTTTGTAATATGGATGAACTCAAATTAATTCTTTCAAACTGTAGTGCCTGTTCATTTTGAACTTTGAAGATTCTATTTCAGATGTCCATAAGTGGTACTGGAAACAGGGCATGAAAATAAAAGATAAAAATTGCAAATATAACTCATTTTAAATAGAAAATTAAGCAAACAAATAAATGAGAACAAACAAAACTAGTATGGAGTATTTTCCCATTAGGAAATTTTTACAAGCATAATTCTGAAATCCAAAACTTCTGGATTTAGAATGTTATAACCTAAACACACTGTCCTATATCCCTAGCCCTACTCTGTGCCCAGAATCTTTGACCATGAACACATGAATACATTTTGGTCAACCTGCTCTTATTTTTATGATCCTCCATTGCATAGGAGAGATAACTAGAAGTTAGGTGCACCATGATTCATGGCAACCTCCTAGAATAGTATGCAATGCAATCTGGGAAACACCTTTTCATTTGCTGTGAGTAAATGCCAGGACACTGCACACAAAGAAACTCACCTTAAGCTAAAAAGTACATGTCTAAAATAGAGAGATCTTCACCCTCCTGCAGTTGATTTCTCTATGCTGCAGATAGTAATATAGTTACTGCTCGGCCCACTACAATGTACTCTATAAACTAGTATTCCTCCTTGTCTAAGGGATGACAATTTCCTCCCAGCTGTTGAAGGTCAGTTAAAGGAATAACTGATAAACTGGAATTTTGGAAGCAATATGGAATATTTGGATTGGTCTTATAATGGTTATGTAACCCTGATATTCTTATATTTTCTGTTGAATTTGGCAATTCTTGTTCAAATCTGTAATTTCTCAAACTCATCATTCATGGTTATCCATATCCATTTTAGCCTCCTGAGAATCTGAATGCAAATTCTGGGTTCTTGACATCCTCATTTCTCCTTATGAGAAATTATATCATAACTAAAGTTGCCAATCCCTATCCTTAATTGATATTGGAATGTTTAACTCAAATTTCTTTTCAACTCTGGTTTGTCCAACTATGAGGCCTCCAAGACCTTCCCCTTAGACAATTCCCACAGCTATTGTCAAAGGTGATTTGGAAATGCTCAAAACATTACAAAATATCTAAAGATATTTAAATTACCTTAAGTATCAAAAAATTACATTGAAATTTGTCTTATAATGATATTTTACTTTATTATTTTTAAGATATATTTTATTTAGAAACTAACTATGTGTTTGTGTGTGTGAGAGTGTTTGAACACTTAGGTCCTCTTCAAGAGCAGTATTCATTCTTAACATTCATTCGGAACATCCCTCCAGCCCCACAATTACCTTCTTATAAGTAGTCGTAAGTTCATACTTGGAAAAAAATTGTATTTCACAATGTCTTCCACAAGGTTTTCTTTCTATGTGTTTACTCTCTCTGTATATGCAACTTGATATTTTAGCCTACTCTTCTTTGTCACTCAATTCCCATGTAATACTTTATGTGTTCCCCTTTAAAGTATTTCTATAACCATTCTACTTTGGAGTCAATTGGCATTTCAAGACAAAAAATTTATTGTTCTTTCTTTCTTCTTCCTTCCTTCCTTCCTTTCTTCCTTCCTTCCTTCCTTCCTTCCTTCCTTCCTTCCCTCCTTGAAAATAGATACTTTTCTTACACAGTATATCCTGATAGTTTCTCCACCCTCTACTCTGCCAAGTTCCTCCATAACTACCCTTTTCTCTGAATCAACTCTCTTTCTGTCTTTCAGTATAAAAGGACAGGCTTCTATGTTCTAAGATCTAAGATAACCACCTAATATCACAAAATAAAATATAAGAAGATAAAGCAAAAACCAACATATTAAAGTTGGACACAGCAACCAAACAAGAAAAGAGTCCTTAGAGCAGGTACAAGAGTCGGAGACTCACTCATTTTCACAGTCAGTAGTCCCATAAAAATACTAGCTAATAGCTATGATATATGCAGAGTAACTTCTGTAGACTCATGTAGGACCTGTGCTTGCTCTGTGAGCTGATATGTGCTTAGTTGAGTCAGAGGACCTTGTTATTCTGGTGTCCTAAAACCCCTCTGACTCTTACAATATTTCAGCCTTGTCTTCATTGGGATTCCCTAATCTCTGAGGAGAAGGATTTGATGGAGAACTCTCATTTAGATTGTCTCTCTGTGTAATGTCTGGCTGTGGGTCTCTGTATCCGTTTCTATATGCTGGCAGAGGAAGCCTCTGATGGTGACTGGATAAGGCACTGATTTATGATAAAAGTAAAATATCATTAGGAATCATTTTATTGATACTTTTTCATAGTAGTATTTTGTTTTGCTATAGGTCTATGGACTATCTAGTCTCTTGATCTTGGTTATTAAAACAGGGTCAGATACAGGTTCTTTTTCATGGAATGGACCTGAAGTGAAATCAGACACTGGCTACTCCCACAATCTCTATACCACCATTGTCCTAGCATATTTTGCAGGAAGGACAGAATGAAGGTCAAAGGTTTTGTGCCTGGGTTAGTGTCCTGTGCTCTTGACCACTAAACTATATCTCCAGCTTCTAGTTAAACTTTTTACTTGAAGACAAATAACATGATTATACATGGAGAATATAACTATCAGTGTAGCATTTCTTTATAACAGCAAGTGTGCCCAAGCCACAAACAGAGGAAATTCTGTTTATCTTGTATTTTTCCTTTAGACTAAAGAGAGTAGGTAGAAATTTTATATTGTTTTCTATGAAAACATAATGTGATCAATAAAATATACATTTTGGGTGATGATATATGGACTATGTACTGAGACACAATATATGATGTAAAATTGGTCTGCATATTAGAGGCAATGATACTCTACTAAAAAGAAATATTTGCAGCCTATTTGTAACAAACAGAAAAGACTCTAAGAATCAGAAAGAGGCAGACAGAGAGGATAACAATAAACAGTATCTCTAATATTTGAAGGACACGTTAAATACACTCAAAATTGAACAATGAATTTAAGTGTCTTGCTTATCCATGGACATGTAAAGTAATTCTATATCTACCAGCTACTTATTATTTCCTTGGAGTAAGTGTCTCATTTCTACTTTACCATTGTTTTATTAAGTATTATGATCAATGTAATAGAGAAAGAGTGCTATTATGGAACTCAGCCATTTAAAATTAGAAAATAAATTCCTAACTTTTGAAATCCTGTGTCTCTTTGTGTCAACCATAGGTTAGATATAATCCTTTTACACATAGTGTACTATGAGTTATTTTTACATTTACTAAGTGTATGTTTATGTGCCAAGAGATAGATGTAGAAATCAGAGGACAACTCATAGGCATCTGTTCTTTCCTTACAGCATGTAGGTTCTGGGTATTAACCTCAGGTCATCAGGTTTGGTAGCAAATGGCTTTATTCAATGAGATCTCTGGCCCATCCTGTACATAATCATTTAAGGAAAGAACACTTTCAGCTTATGCTAGTTTATTCAAAAGGCTCATAAATCATGTGACTCTATAACACTGTTTGGTCCCTTTCTCTGAATCCTCTTAGAACCAAATCAGCAAAAATTCAATGCTGTTTCCTTATTTAAGAAATATCCAAGCTCATGCTTATCCCCAACACAGTTTTGATGTATAGTTCAGAAAGAAGGAAGAGAAAATATCTAGAAAGGAAAATATCTCACCAGTCTCTTCCTCTATTTGGAGTATATCTGAAAGCATTAAACAGACTTTCCAACCCTGCTCTAGATGTCATTGAAGGAGGACCATCTCTAAACCTTATGTCTTCCCCTTGAACTTGAGTTGTTTCAGAGAATCTGGGCAGGTCTATGGGTTGGAAACATTTATATTTGTTCATTGCTATGTTTAGCCAGTCCTGTTCTAAATTGTAGGACAAAGTCATGATCTTACTGCCCTATTTTGACTTTAGTAAATAGGCTTTGTATAGATCAAAATTAAGAAAGTATTTGTGAAAGCAATCTTTTGACATCTAAGCTGACACTCTTCTAGGTCATGCCTGAGTCCCACAGCTTCAAGAATATGCACAGTCTCAGAAATACACCAGAGCCTATGACATAGCTAGCAGTTCTGCAAGCTAAAGATCATCTGCTGCACTGTGGAAAATCAGTCTTTTTTGTCTAAATGCCAAGTATGTCTGGAACCCCATCTATAGGTATAAGACCAGAAAAACTGAGGCCGAAACAGATTCCATTTTTGTGCTGGGACCCTTTGGGACTTTGAACTTCGCCCCAACCCCCAAGAAAGGCCAGGAGTCATGAGGCCCCTTCTATGGGAAGTATTAGTTAATGAAAAACCCAAGATACACAAAACTGCTGACTGCCACAAATACCCCTACCTGTGGTTACACAAAAGATGTTGACCGCCTAACTTCCCCTATTGATTGAGTAACAATGGACCAATCAGATAAATTTCCAGACAGCCCTGTGGTTAGCAAAGGGTTAGCAGGTGTCCTGAGGAAGTGACTAGGGAACAGTTACTATGGGAAAACAACCCCCCCAGGCAACAACAGCCTATCAGAAAATAACAGCTGAGCTTTACCTAAGCTTTTAGACAATTGTGATATAGGATAAGCAATTTTGTACTTTGAAACTATAATCTTGTGACTTCTTTGTGGTTTTTGTCTTTAAAAATCCCTTACAATAGTAAAACAGAGTCCTCCTTCCTCTGTCTGCTGTGTCAGACTTTGAGGCAGGGGACCCATGCTAGCCTGTATACAATAAATGAAACCTTGCTTTTGCATTCGGAAAAGTATGGCTCTATGGTGGTCTTCTTTGGGGTCTCAGGACTTAGACACATTTTGGGGCTTGTCTGGGATACCCCCAAGACGTATGGACCCTCACTCTGAAGGTTTCTGGACCACTAGTGAATGATTTTTTTCTGGCTTTGTCTGTTAAATGTTTGTAGCCTGTCTCAGCTGACATGATTTCTGTCTAACCTCTGTCCTGTATAAATCTGGCAACCTGATCTTTTTGTTCACAGGGCTTCTTTTAAAATTGACCACTTTGATTTCTGAAGTGGCATGCCACGTTTGAATTTGTGGGATGGTCCAATAATCATTGGTGTCTAGGACAGCTGTCAGTCGTGTCAGTAAGGCCAGGATCACAGGCTTCCCAGACGATGTTCTGGAGCTCAAAAGGAAATGAGTCCCTGTTTGGGGGACCCCAAGCCTTGTGCTATTAGGAGTCCCAAGATTTGTGAGATTGGGGAAGCAGGTTCAGATTAGCTTCCTCTTTTGGAGGGCTCCAAAACCTGTTTGGAGGACATTAAGTCCTCAATTGCCCAGAGCTACCAGTGGGAGCCTGGGTTACACACAGTTTTTGGAAATGTGGATGCTCTCCAAGCCAGGGAATGTAACCACAATTTCAGAACTTTAACTGAGTTTCTGAGACCTCAGTGTTTTCTTTCTGTTGCTCTTATTTGTTGCCTGATGGTTGTCTCCCTGTTTATTGTATTTGAGACTAGACTGGCAAGGACTGAGAAAATGGTGCAGGCACCTTGCACCCACTGAGAGCTTTACATGGCACACTGGGACAATGTCAAGGAAACAGCTTGAAATAACAGTGTTAAGGTTTAAAAAGGGAAATTTAACATCTTTTGCAGCTCCAAAATGGCCATCCTTCAACTTTGGGTGGCCTACAGAAGGATCCTTTGATGCCAGCCTCATAGTTGCTGTGGAAAGCATCGTGTTTTGCCCTAAGACAGGGCATCCAGACCAGATACCATACATTGTCACCTGTTGGGGGCCGATAAAACCCCCCATTATGGCTAAAACATTTCTTGCCTTCACAGGTTAAAGTGCTGGCAGCCCAAATGAGACCCTCTCTCAGACCTCTCTCAGCCACAATACTCCAGGGCATGTCACAGGAGGAGGATATTTTTGTCCATGCCCTATGTCCCTTCTCTGGAGCCCTGAAGGGCTGCTTCTGGGCCTGTTGCTGGTGACCCAGATCCTGAGAAAGCAATAGGTCCCACTTATGCAACCTGCAGCAGGTGAGGAAACACACCTCTGTCCACTAGGCAGCCAGGTGAAGATGGAAATCAACCACACTATTACTGGCATTTTGCCACTAGTGATCTGTATAACTGGAGTACACAAAACTCTCTGAGAATCCACATGATTTCATTAACCATTTAGAAACTGTTCTTTTTACCCATCAACCCACCTGGGATGACCACATGCAGTTGTTCCAGGTCCTGTTCACCACAGAAGAGAGAAACTAAAAAATATACAGGCTAGCAAGTTGGTTCCTGGCCCTACAGGGGAGCCAACTATGGATCTTGCCCCCATAGATTCTGGTTTCCCCACCATCTGGCCTGGTTGGGACTATAATATGGCTCAAGGTAAGGAGAGGCTCAAAGTCTATCACCAGACTCTCTTGGTGGGTCTCAAAGTAGCTGACATATGTCCTGCTAACATGAGTAGGATTTATGATGTTAGACTGGGGCCAGAGGAAATCCCAGAAGCCTATCTTAAATGGTTACAGGAAGCCTTCAGATGTTATACCCCATATGATCCAGAAGCCCCAAGGATGGAGGAAACTCTTATCTCTGTATCTGTGAACCAGGCAGCTCCTGATATCAGGAATAAGTTCCAGAAGTTAGATAGGTTAGGAGAAAAAAGTATTAGAGATTTAATGATGGGAGCTGAAAGGTTTTTTTTTTATATATAGAGGAAAAAATGCTGAGGAGAGAGACTAAAAAGGAAAAACTACAGGAAAATAGCCTTGCTTGGGTGCTGGAGGTACAACAGGAGTGTCATAACCAAGAATTGGCCGAGATCCTGGCTGCTACAAATGTGAGCCATGTTGGTCAGATGGGATAATGAAATGGAACCACTCCAAAGCCAAAAGTGGGCAAAAACCAATTTGTCTCCAGCAGGAAGAAGGCCATTGGGCCAAGGAAAGCCCTAAAAAGTTAAAGAAATGACAGGCCAAAGTCCTACAATTGGATGTGACTAGTGACTAGGGTGGTCAGGTTTTGGGCCCTCTCCCCAAGCCCAGGGTAAACCTAAGAGTGGAGGAAAAAATTAACTTCATGGTTGACACTGGAGCCGAAAATTATGTTCTAGTAAAGCCTGAAGAACCTTTGTCTGAGAAGCAAACCAACAGAGAAGGGGCCACTTGAACCAAACCATACTCACTGACTACCCAAAGAACAGTAGACTTGGGAATGGGACGGGTAACACATTCATTCCTAGTCATATCAGAATGCCTCTATCTCCTCATAGGCTGAGATTTAATCACAAAAATGAAAGCTAAATTATACTTTTTGGACAAAGGGGCCAAGTTACTTCATCCAGATGGAAGACAAGTCCAGATTCTGGTTACAAATGACTTGACTAAGGAATACAGACGCCACCAAAAACCAATGGAACCTGACCCCACCACAGAGAATGGCTTCACAATTTCCCCTTAGCATGGGCAGAAACAGGAAGAATGGTACTGGCCCTCCACCGACCCCTGGTTTATGTTGAAATTAAAACAGGAGTTGACCCAGTCAAAGTTCACCAGTATTCAATGCCCCTTGAGGCAAGAAGGGAGATTACTCCCCACATAAGGAGGTTGTTAAAACTTGGAGTTCTAAAATCTGTCCAGTCAGCCTGGAACACTCCCTTATGGTCAGTAGGAAAACCACACACCAGTGATTACTGGCTGGTACAGGACTTGAGAGAGGTAAACAAAAGGGTAATGGATATACCCTACTGTCCTAACACACCTTGTTCAGTATGCTACCTCCAAATTGGCAATGGTATATGGTCCTAGATCTAAAAGATGCACTTTTTTTTTAGTTTTCCTCTAGCCCCCAAAGTCAGATGTATTTTTCTTTCTAATGGAACAACCCAGAGATAAGAGTCAGTGGCCAATTGACCTGGACCCAGCTGCCATAAGGATTTAAGGACTCTCCCATGATCTTGATGAGGCATTACATGAGGACCTGGGTGAGTACAGGACCCAAAATCCAGATATAAGTCTGTTGCAGTGCGTGGATGACTTGTTGATAGTGGCCGCTGATCAGAAGACCTGCCTAGGAGGAACAGAGAAACTACTACAAAGTCTTGGAAATCTGGGAAACAGAGCTTTAGCAAAGAAGGCCCAAATCTGCAAACAACCAGTAATGTACCTGGGAGTATGTCCTCAAAGGAAGCCAATGATGGGTCTCAGACACCCACAAGGAGACTGTGCTAAAATTCCCTTCCCCCACTACTGCAAAGCAAATGAGGGAATTCCTGGGCACTGCTGGGTTCTGACACCTCTGGAGTCCTGGGTTTGCTGAAATAGCTAAACCCTTATATGAGGCAACAAAGGACAAACAAGACTTTGTCTGGACAAAAGATAGGCAGAGGGCATTTGACATCCTAAAGCAAAGACTCCTGGAGGCCTCCACACTTGGGCTGCAAGATGTGAGTAAAACTTTTTACCTTTTCATGGATGAGCACAAGGAAATAGCCAAAGATGTGCTCACCCAGACTGTGGGGCCATGGAAAAGACCAGTAGCCTATCTGTCCAAAAAGGTGGATCCCATGGTGGCAGGTTGGCTCCTTTGCCTCTGCATTATAGCAGCAGTGGTAGTACTAGTTGTGCTAACAAATTGACTTTGGGACAGGAGCTAGCCATTGCCACCTCACATGTGCTGGAGGGGATACCTGACCAATGGCTGAGCAATACCTGGATGACCCACTACCAGTCCCTGCTCCTTAACCCAGCCAGAATAATGTTCCAAGTTCCAACAGCTCTCAACCCGGCTATGTTGCTACTAGACCCAGACTTTGAAGCCCTGCTGAATGACTGTTCCAGAATCCTGGCCCAGGCATACTGCACTTGTCCTGACCTGAAGGACACTCCATTTCCAGATGCAGAGAAGACCTGGCTTACGGTAGGGAACAACTTTGTGTGGAATGGACTAAGGCATGCAGTGACTACAACAGATGAAATTGTCTGGGCAGAATGAATGCCAGCAGGAACCTCCACTCAAAGAGCTGAACTGATAGCACTAACCAAGGCTTTAGAATTAGGACAGGAAAAGAAAATTAAGGTTTACACAGACAGCCACTATGCCTTTTTGATAACCCACATACATGGAACCATATATAAAGAAAGGGGTTTCCTGACTACAGAATGAAAGACTATCAAAAATGAGTGTGAGATTTTATAGGGGACCCCCTAAGAGCCCTATGGGAACCCCAAAAGCTAGCTATTATACACTGCCCTGACCATGATAAAGGAGATGGGCTGATACAAAAAGGAAACAATTTGGCTGACCAAATGGTTAGAGAATTAACAATGACTCTTATCCTGTCTCCAGTTCTGGTAGACCCTGAACCACCAGCCTTGCAAGAAGAGCCAAGATACACTCAGGAAGATTTGACATGGATAAAGACTCTTTTCATGGCACATCACTATAAGAGGTGGTGGAGGTCAGCGGACAATAAAATAATACTACCCAAATGTCTTGGCCTTCAAATGTAGAAAATCCCCTGAGCCTCCCACATGAGAATCCGTCAAATACAGGACTTATTAAGACATTCAGAAATAAAGATACAAAATGGAAGACAAATGATAGAAGACCTGGTTAACAAATGTCAGACCTGCCAGGTAACTAATACAGTCTCTAACCCTAAAAATTCCTGAATGTGTGTTAGAGGAAAGAAACCGGGTCCAGACTGGGAAGTTGACTTTACAAAGATCAAGCCTGGTATGTTTGGATACAAGTACTTTCTAGTTTTTATAGACACATTCTCAGGATGGACATAGACCTTTCCAGCAAAACATGAGACTGCATATATTGTGGCTAAGAAAACAATAGAAGACTTACTACCCAAGTATGGATTCCCCACCATGTTGGGATTGGACAATGGGCCATCTTTCATATTACAGGTAAGTCAGAATTTAGCCACCATCCTGGCGATTGATTGGAAATTACATCGTGCATACTGACCCCAGAGCTCAGGCTAGGTAGAGAAAATAAATAGAACTCTAAAAGGAGACCTTGACTAAATTAGCCTTAGAGACTAGCACAGAGTAGGTAACTCTCCTTCTCTTTGCCTTATACAGGGTGAGAAATTCCCCTTACCAGACAGGCCTAATCCCCTTTGAGATTAGATTTGGCATCCCACCTCCCATAATTCCCAGGCTCCAATATAAACTGTTAGCAGAGATGGTTGACCAAGATGTGCTCGATTCCATTCAAAGATTACAATGGAGCCACAAGCATGTTTGACCAAAGCTCTGGGCCTTATATGAATCTGCTATCCCCACCCCCAACCTCACAGGTTTTGACCAGGAGATTGGGTCTTCATCTGGTGTCAATTCCAGGGGATCCTACAGCAAAGATGGAAGAGCCCATTTGTCATCCTGATGACAACCTCAATAGCCCCAAAGGTGGATGGAGTGATAGCCTGGGTCTGCTACTTACACATTTGCTCTTCCTATCCATTTGCCCTCGAGGAAGACTGTAGAGGAGATAGATGGGAGGCATCACAACACCCCACCAACCCTTTAAAAGTTCAGCTCAAGAGATGGCAGTGACCCTGTTGATGCTGATTATATCTCTCAATGTACCAATGGGAGTTGCAGCAGTTCCCCCCACACACACCCCTCTGCACAAGCCTTACCAAGTCACCTAAACAGTTGCTGAGACTAAAACAGGGACTGTTTGGGTCTCCATGGCTGGTTTACAACCCCATTGGGTATGGTGGCCAACCCTTAAAATAGACCACTGTGAGCTGGCCAACCGGGCTCTTCAGTCAGAACTCTAACACAAAAGATGAACTGATTGAATTGAGAAACCAGGAGGTTCAGGTTTGCCTGTCTCTCCCCCACATAAGGATTGTGGGGAAGAAGGGGACTTTTATTGCCGAATTTGGGGATGTGAGAGGACAGGTATGACACTGTGAAATCATAGGAGCCAGATTAGGGAGCAAGCTTGGCAGGTTTTGGATAAGAGTAATTTCCATGTGAGGAACCAGAGTTCCTTCATTTTGTACTCCACCTCCATCTTGTGTCTTGTGTAAGCTATTTCACATAAAACATTCCAGTCCTCAGAAATGGCTAGGGGCAAAAGTAACAGGATAGCCATCTGGAAAGTACAGCTAACCATAGAATGTCCCCATTTGAAAAACAGCAGATAAGAAAACTTGACAAACAGGCGAGGTTTGAAAATAAAATTTCTGAAAAGTCCCTACATGAGACCACACCCTAATAATGTAACTTTTCTGGTTTTTCCCTTTAAATAATGCCCTCTAGCTCGCCACTGCTGCACCAGTTGCTTTGACGAGGTTCTTGCCAGCTTGTATTGTGCACACAATAAACCTTGCTTTTGTATTTCAGTGAGTTGGTCTCCCTGGTGTTCTTTTGGGGTCCCCATGGACTGGGTACAACATTTGGAGGCTTGTCTGGGATCCTCAGAAACCCCATCAGAACCTCCGACCCGGAAGGTTTATTTTGATTGACTGTGGTAATTCTATCTGTGTTTGAAGTCTTGTCTGTCTTACTTCCGTTTTTGTCAGCGCTGATCCCAAAATATGAATTTGAACAGGTCAATTTCCCCTGGTGGACACGCTAGAGGGCCAACCTGGAGGAATCTGGAGATGTCCCCTTTCATTGTCTTGACAGGGGTCTCTTGTCTGAGACCATCCTGTCAGGGATCCAGTTGGACCCCATCTGTAATTCTGAATCTGAAATCTCTGGTGATCAGGTATCCTTACTGAATGGCTCCTGTCCCATTTGTATGGTTTTTGGTCTTATCAAGGCTGTATCTCTGGGCTCTCAATAAACCAGGCCATCTGGTACCTGCTGGAGTCTGTTTTGGCCCTTTATTTAACTGTTCTCTTTGTCAGTCTTATGTGTTCTCTCTTAGTATCTCTGTTGACAATTGACTTGACTGGACAGACCACGGGGACTATTCCTTCTTCCCCCTTAGACCTCACCCTAGCCTACTAGAAAAATGTAAAAGACACTGCTCATAACAACAGTGTTGATGTAAAAAGGGTAAATGGGTCATTTTCTGTTCTTCTGAATGGCCCTCTTTCAACTTGGACTGACCCGGGGAGGGATCTTTTCACCTGATTTTGTTTTCTAAGGTTTCAGAAATTGTTTTCCAACCTTGCACAGGACATCCAGACCAGAATTTTTACATTGTGACCTGGTGGGATCTCATGGACTGAATCAATGGCCCCCTCCCATGGGTTAATCCTTTTCTTTAATCTAATCTGATTGCACCCTTAGCCTTTGCATGCTTTTCCCCTTAAAACCCTGAGAAAAGGCCAAGCCCTGTCTTCCAGGGAGGATCAGATGAGTCAGACATCTTCCCTGCTCCTTACTTCTCCCATAGACCTGAAGCCCCCAGACTCAGGCTCCACCACAGGCAGACTTACCTGCACCCCTGAAGCCTCCCCAAGGACTAGCACACACTACTAGGAGCCAGAGGAGGGCAACTCCACAACCTGAGTCGATCACCCTCCCACTCTGGCCAGCAGATCTTCCTGATAGAGATGGGAACAAACCTTTTCACTATTGGCCCTTTGTCATCAGTGATCTCTACAACTGGCACACCTCTTTCTCAAAAACCCCCAAGATCTTATTAACCTCTTAGAAACTATTCTATTCACCCATCAGCCCACCTGGGATGATTGCCAGCAACTCCTGAAAATCTTGTTCACCACTGAGGAATGTAATTGGATTCTAGAGGCCACTGGGAGACAGGTTCCAGGGCTGACAGGAGATCCCTCCATGTATCTGTCTGTAATAAATGCCAGTTTCCCTTCTATCCAACCTGATTAGGAATATAACACAGCATAAGGTAAGGAGAGTCTTCAGGCTCTGTTAGTGGGTCTCAAAATGGTGGCTTGGAAGCCAATCAACATGTCTAAGGTCTATGATGTCAGACAGGGGCCAGAGGAAAGCCCAGCAGCTTATTGTAATGTTAAGTTGGGAGCATCACCCAAGTTGCTGACATCCATTCCAGCCTCCTGGCCTGGGAGTTGCTTTGGTTTGGACTCCAAATCCCAGAATGTCACTCCCACAAGGTATTTAAGTGGGTGCCGAGAGGAGGAACACATGGTCCCCGGTTTTGCCTGTGCTCCCCAGTTTTCTGTCTCCCTGGCCATGCTCTCAGCCACCTGAGAGTGTTGTAATTAATAAAACATGGGCATTTTAATTTGGTTTGATTAGACCTGATTGGATTTCCTTATGCTGGCTCATTTTAGGATTTTCCCTAATATGTGGAGGTTCCACAGAGATGGTTCATTTTTTTCCTACAGGCCCAGGGCCCAGGGCCATGCTGGAAAACACCCTTCCTATACACATGCTCTGCCAGGCAAGTTTGGCTTCACTTGGTGAGTTCCCCCTTTTAAAATACATGTGGGTAGGGTTTTGAGGTGACCTGTTCACTTTTTGGGCTTTTGTTGAAGTCTCAGCCACGCCAAAAGCCTGATACAAACACAACAAAGGCCAGTTCTTTCACTGAGATGAGATTTGGGGTGGGGAAACATCCCAGACCAACTTCTCATGGACCACAGTTTTTTTGTTTTGTTTTGTTTTGTTTGTTTTTGTTTTTGTTTTGACTCAGCTTTCCATTCTAATCGATGCACTGCAATGAGCTCGAATTACAAGCATACATTTAAAGTGGGTTTCTTGCGATTCCTAGTTGATTTCAAAATGCCCTTAAAAGGCCTTCTACAAAAATCTTTTTAAATTGGGACTATCTAACTTAAAGCAAACTATGCTCCAAATACCGAAGTTTTTTTTTAAAATACACACTCTCACCCCCCCCCCACACACACACTTCTATTTCTCTCTATGTGTTCATTTGTGGCCAGCTCTCTTGTCCTGACCTAACTTCCAATGGTTCCCACCTTGTGGCCAGGGCCCCGGTGGCCCACTTGCATGATGAATAGGCTACAACAGGACTCCAATGGGCCCACTCCCTGGGCTCCGTACTTGTCCTCATCCACAGTGGCAGCACAGAGAACAAGGGACTGGGGCAGACAAACAACAGATCTTGGGCCTGTGCTCAGTATGCCTGGAACTGCACTGGTACCTTCGCTGCCCCCTGCCCCCTTCCCTGCTGCTTGCTGTTTTCCACTGGGCCTAACTGCTCCACAGCATACTCCCTTCCCTGCTGACTTTCTACAAGAAATCCATCTTTTTCCCCCATCCTTCCAGGGTAAAACTCTGTCAATATTTTGCCCTTATGTTTCTGTTCTCTCTTACAATGTCTAGTCAGCTGACACAGGTTTCTAAGACTGTCCTATGTATCACTGTTAAAATAATATGACCAGAATATGTTTATATAGGTGTGTAACTATGTTTCTGTGATGTGGATTTAAGTTTTTGTGTACATGTGTGTTTCCAGATTACAACAGCTCTGGAATAATATAAATACATGGGTAGCCACCATTTTAGAGTTCCCACATGTGCTAGTATTCTATTAGCATTAACAAACTGTAACTAATTGGATAAAATACACATCTAAATTCAGCTTATATGCCCAGTTTAAAATAATAGTTAATGGTACCTCGTTCTCAAGTGCCTTTACAAATCTGAGATCATGGCATTTTACAATAATAGAGCTTCTAACACAGAGACATGCCAGCTTTTGCATCACCCTTTGTGTCCTTTAGGAAGACAGAAGACCTTTTGCATTGCCTCTAGGTTTGGTAAAGTCACCCACACAGAAGCAAAAAAAGAAGCCTTTTACCTCTTCAGCTTTATGGGTGCTTCACCCAGGGAATTGATCTGCTCATCCTGCCAAGACAGGTAAACTAAATCTTCACACAAAATAAATCTTTGGGCCTCTTGTACTCAACAGCTAATAGCAAGCACTGCTTCTAAGACTAATGTTCTCCAAGGACAAGGAGAGGATTTCGGATTGCCTGCTAGTGAAAATCTGTTTAATTTTTGCTCATTTATTTCTCCCAGATCTGTCTGAAGGCATTTGACAACTCAAGGTACTGTTCTTTAACAGGCTTCATAGTCTAGGATTAACAGGTTTCAGTCTTCAGAGGTTCAGAGTTCCCAATCTCCTTTAATTGCTTTATACCTCTTAAACTAAAGCAATAGCCTTTTGCTATAAAATCTGTTCTAGTTCTCTTACAGGTTCCTAAAATGTTCTATTGATACATCAGAATCAGGTCTATTCTCCAGAGCCTTTTACTAACCGCAACCAGTTTCAAGCATATTTTACAGGTCACTCCTGCTGCCTGAGTCAAGACCAACCTACAAAGGGTTCCTAGGACAATGCCAAAAGCACCTGCACCAGCTCTTGGGACTTCACCATTGGTACTTGCTCTCCTAGATAAAAGACACCTGCCAAATTGTCTGGATCAAGGACACCTGCAAACTCTTCTGGATCAAGGACAACTTTGAACTAAAATCTTGTTTTATCTGCTATTGCGTCTCATTCTGTGGCTAGCTCCATTTCATAGGTCTAATAGTAACAATATTTTTTTCTCCTAGCTACCTGTCTTCACATCTCCCTCAAAAAGCAGCTGTCTGAGGACTACAGCAAACCCGATACTGCCCCAACCACACCTTTCACTGAGCGTGAGTAGACCAACCTTCAGCTCTCCCCTCTCTCTCATATCATCCCATGCCCACAGGAAGTAGCGAGACTTGAGTCTATGCCCCTTCTGTTTTCAAATAAAGACTAAAATTTTGGTCATAATTATCACCTCAACATCCTGTTACCCTATATCCAAAGAGTCTGGAATGTAATGTTAAGTTGGGAGCATCACCCCAGCCTCTAGCCTGGGAGTTGTGTTGGTCTGGACTCCAAATCCCAGCATGTGTCAGGACCACTCTCCCAGGGTATTTAAGTGGGTGCCCAGAGGAGGAATACGTGTTCCCGGGTTTTGAATGTGCTCCCTGGGTTTCTATTTTCCCGGTCATGCTCTTGGTCACCCAAGAGTGCTATATTTAATAAAACATGGGCATATTAATTTGGTTTGTTTTGATCTGATTGGATTTCTCTGTGCTGGCAGAGTGACCTGTCTTAGGATTTTTCCTAACACTTATTTAGAGCAACTCCTAGAAGCTTTCCACCAATACATGCCATACAATCTTGAGATGGAAGAGTCAGCCCAGATGGTAATGTTTGACTACATACACCAGACAGCACCAGATATAAGTCACAGTCTTTAGAAAGGCTATGAGAAAAGAATCTGAGGAATCTAGTTGTAGTGGCAGAAAAGGTGTATAATAATAGAGAGAAACCAGAACAGAGAGAGGAAAAGAAAGAAAAGAGGCAGGAAAAAGTCTTACCAGAATCCTAGAGCAACAGCAAGCTCAGCACAGGGAATACTTGAGAATAATCCTCATGGCCACAAACTCCAGGAACGTGAAGCCAACCCAGTGGAATGAGAGAGGACAGTGCTACAAACCAAAGGTAGGAAATAATCAGTGTGCCTATTGTAAAGAGGAGAGACACTAGGTCAAAAAATTGTCCAAAGCAAAAGGAGCCTACCGAGACAACCTGAATCCTGCCAGCCTACATGGGAAATGAGGAGGACAGTGACTAGGGGAGATGGGGCTCAGATCCCCTCTCAGAGCCTGGGGTAACTTTAAACATGGAGGGGAAAACAATTGATGTCATGGTAAACACAGAGGTAGAAAACTTTGTCTTGCTGAAACCAGGAGGACCCATGTCCACCAAAACTACCTGGGTCCATGGGGCCACAGGGACCAAACCTTATTCATGGACCACTTGAAGAAGAGTGAACTTGGGAATGGGATGGGTAACCCATTCATTCCTGGTAATATCCAAATGCCCCTACCCTCCTGTCCAAAATGAAAGCCCAAATCCACTTTTCTGAGAATGGAGCTAAATTAGTCCACCAGAATGGAGTACCAGTCCAGGTCTTGGTTACAAGTGATCTAACTGAGGAATATGGACTTTACCAAGAACCAACGAAACCTGAGCCCGGCTGGCTCCGGAAGTTCCCTTGGGCTTGGGTAGAGACAGGAGGCATGGGACTGGCCCTTCACAAGCCCCCAGTCTACGTTGAGATCAAGGCAGGAGTGGATCCTGTTAAGGTCTGCCAGTACCCCATGCCACTGGAGGCTAAAAGGGGAATCACTCCCCACATATGGAAGCTATTGAAACTTGGGGTCCTAAAACCTATCCAGTCAGTCTGGAGCATGCCTCTGTTGCCAGTTAAAAAGCCTCACACCAATGACTATCACCAAGTACAAAACTTAAGGGAAGTGAACAAGAGGGTTATGGACATATATCCCACCGTTCTCAATCCTTATACACTATAGAGTACCCTGCCTTCAAATCGGCAATAGTACACTGTACTGGATTAAAAAGATGCATTCTTTAGCCTGCCACTGGCCCCAAAGAGCCAGGCTTACTTTGCCTTTGAATGGCATTCCCCAGAGATCAGGATCAGCAGACAGCTCACCTGGACCCAGTTGCCTCAAGAAATTACAAACTCTCCCACCATCTTTGATGAGGCACTACATGAAGACCAGGGTGGGTACCGACTCCAGAACTCAGAAGTAAGTCTGTTAGAGCATGTGGATGACCTGTTAATAGCAGCTGAGGATACAGAAAGATGCCTGAAGGGAATCACATGTCTACTACATGCCCTCAGAACCCTGTGATACTGGACCTCAGCAAAGAAAGCTCAGATCTGCCAATGAAAGGCAATGTAGCTAGGATACATCCTCAAAGAAGGCCAACGATGGCTTTCTGAGGCCCGCAAGGAGACAGTACTAAAAATCCCAACTCCCACATCTGCCAAACAAATAAGGAAGTTCCTGGAGACTGCAAGGTTCTGTTGCCTCTGGATCCCTGGGTTCACCCAAATAGGTTTAGACCTCTGTATGAAGCCACCAAGGATGACTTCACCTGGACTGAGGAAAGGTAGAAGGCATTTGCCAATCTGAAATGGAAACTCCTGAAGGCTCTGGCACTCGGACTCCCAGATGTAAATAAATCCTTCTACCTGTTCATGGATGAGCACAAGGGAATAAATAGCAAAAGGGGTGCTCATTGAGGCAGTGGGACTATGGAAATACCCAGTGGCCTACCTGTCCAAAAAGTTACATCTTGTGGCAGTGGGCTGGCCTCCCTGTCTCCACATTATAGCAGCTGTAGCCCCACTAGTAAGAGATGCAGACAAGCTAACTCTGGGACAGAATCTGACTACTGCCACTTTCCACGTGTTAAAGGGGATTCTTAAGCAGCTGCCATACCAGTGGTTGAGCAATGCATGCATGACCCACTATTGGGCTTTACTCCTTAATACAGCCCAGATTACATTCCAAGTCCCAAAAACTCTCAATCCGACCATGTTGCTACCTGAGCCCGACCTCGAGGCTCAGTTGCATGATTGTTCTGGGATACTGGCACAAGTACATTGCATCAGACCGGACCTGATGGATACCCCACTGCTGGATGTGGAGGACACCTGGTTCACAGATGGAAGCAGTTACATGATAAACAGACAAAGGTACACGGGGGCAGCAGTCACAATGACTATGGAAGTTGTATTGTCAGAACCCCTATCAATGGGAACATCTGCACAAAGGGCAGAGTTGATACCTCTCACTAGAGCCCTAAGACTGGGAAAAGAAAAGAGGCTAAACATCTACACAGACAGCAAGTATGCCTTTGCCACTGCTCATATTCATGGGGCAATCTGTAAGGAGAGAGGCCTCCTAGCAGCTGAAAGATAATCAAGAATAAACAGGAGATCCTGGATCTCCTACAGACCCTTTAGGAACTCTCAAAGTTGGCTATTATTCACTGCCCTGGACATCAGAGAGGCTCAGAGCCTGTGCAGAAGGGAAATAACCTGGCTGATAGAATTGCCAAAGAAAAAACAATGGTCCCCAAAGTTACACCAGTCTTAATAGACTTGGTTCAAGGAACTTACCCCAGATTCCCAACTATACACCTGAAAATCTGTCATGGATCTACACCTTTCCTATGGCTCAGCCCCTAGAAGACTGTTGGAAAACAGTCAATGGGAGGGTGGGTCATCCTGCTAAGGATGCTAGGACATGACATACTCAAAAAGATTCACCTGTCTGGGCATTTGGGGATGCACAGAATGCAGGACCTACAGCATCAGGCCAAAGTTAAAATTCAGAATGGCAGTCAAGCTTTTGACAAATAGTGTCCCAGTGTCATGCCTGCCAATTGACCAATGCCATACCATACCTCTTCAATTTTGTTGCTAGACAGAGGGGGACTCAACCAGGTCAGTATTGGGAAGTGGATTTTACTGAAACCAAACTTAGAAAAATGGGATATAAGTACTTATTAGTATTCATAGACACCTTCTCCAGATGGATTGAGGTGTATTCAAACAAACATGAGCTAGCCTATATGGTAGCAAAGAAATCAATTTAAGAAATCCTGCCCAGGTATGGCTTCCCAGCCATGACTGGATCTGACAATGGCCCAGCTTTCATATCAGAGGTAAGCCAGAGAATAGTCACTGCACTGGGGACCGGCTGGAAACTCCATTGTGCTTATAGACCCCAGAGCTCAGAGCAGGTAGAAGGGATGAGTAGAACCCTAAAAGAGACCTTAATTAAATTATCTCTGGAGACTGCCATGGACTAGGTAGCTTTCCTCCCCTTTGCCCAGTTTAGGGTGAGAAACTCTTCATATCAGATGGGCCTCATTCCCTTCAAGATTATGTATGGGACACTCCCTCCCATGATACCAAGCCTCCAGACTTACCTGGTCTCCACCTTGAACAGCCAGGGTATACTGAACTACCTCTACAGGCTGCATTTAACCCACCAGTGGGTCTGGCCCCAATTGAGGGCCATATATGAAGCAGCCACTCCTCCAAACTCCACAGGTTCCAGCCAGGTGACTGGGTCTTCATTTGCAGACATCAGCACAAGACCTTGGAGGTGAAATGGATGGAAGGGTCCAGTCATTGTTCTGATGACCATGCCAACAGCCATCAAAGTGGATGACATCACCATCTGGGTGCACTACTCCCACACCCATCCAACCAATCTGTTCACCATCTCAGAGGACTACAAAGGAGACACGTGGACATGGGATGCTTCCAAACATCCCTTCAATCTGCTAAAACTGTGTCTTTGCCACCATGATCAAGTTGAACCCCAATGATTTTGTTTCTACTGTTAGCTGCCAATGTCCCCTCTTCCTCCTCCATGCATAACCCCCATTCCCCATGGAACCAAACCTGGATAATTTTTAACAAGGACAGTACCATAGCTAATAGCACCTCTTCTGCTCAGAACCCCAAGGACACTTGATTCCCTGAACTCTATGTAGACTTTTGTGACCTGGCATGAGAAAGGTGGGACCCCTCAGACCAGGAACTATTTCCCTGGTATGGAAGAAAAATCCCTGGATGGCGAGTATCAACTCTATCTTTGGGATTCTATGTCCTGTCCACTCTCACTCCAAGGAGTGACAACATACTCACGGGGTGCAGGGGATGCCTACTGTGCCAAATGGGCATGTGAGTCCACTGGGTGGATTAGCTGGTTGCCCTCATCACTGGGGGCATAATTACTGTCCAACAGGCAGGGGATATGAAGACAGAAGGGATAGGAACTTGTTCTGTAGGCAGCAAATGAGTTGACTGTACCCTGCTATGATAAGGAGTGATACCCAACTACCCCTGGGTATCTGCTGGAGGGCACTGCAACCAGCTTGTCATCAAATCCACCAAGGTGGGCAAAAAGGCTGATTAGACCACTGGTAAGACCTGGAGCCTATGGCTCTACTGCACTGGCTATTACCTAGTACTGACATTCACCATCTGCAAAGCCCAGTCACCCACCATTAAGGTTTTGATAGGACCCAACCAGGTCATTAATTCACCTCAGGTCCCCAGCCTGTCACCAAGAGTTCCATCTGGGGGGATGACTCCACAACCTGCTCTGGTGAATGTCAGCTCTAGCCTCATGATCACATCAACCATCAACCTGTTGATGGGACATGAGCATCCTTTAATAGATCTGTTGGTTAGATCATACCTGGTACTGAATGCTTACCAACTCAATTTGACCAAAGATTGCTGGCTCTGTTATGATATAGCTCCTCCTTACTATGGGGGTCTAGCAGTTTGTGACACTGTTTTCATGACGGCTGACATCAATGACTGCTTGTGGCAACAGAGCAAACAAGGCCTTACCCTAGAACAAGTGACTGAGCAGGAACTAATTATAGTATAGGTTCCCCCAGATAAAGCTTCCATCTGTAATTCTTCACTGTCTACCCATAATTTCACACCAGAAGAGTACTTGCTCCCACACAATAACACTTGGCAGGCCTGCTCCATGGAGCTTACCCCTTGTGTGTATATTGTAGTCCTAAACCAGACCAGGTGATATTGTGTAGTAGTCAGGATTGTTCCGAAAATAACCTATCACACTGATCAGGAATTCTTAGACTTTGTGCAGCAAGGATGGAGCCAGACCTCATGGCTCTGGTGACATAAGAGAGAGCCTATGACAGCCCTCACCCTTAGCCTACTTTTAGATGCTAGCCTGGGGGGATTTGGTATGGGGATCTAAGCACTAGTAACCTAGAATCAATATTATTACAGCCTACATGTTGACATAGATGTTGATATAGAACGCATAGAAAAATCCATCTCCCACCTAAAGGAGTCCCTGTCCTCCATGGCAGAGGTAGTCTTGCAGAGCAGGAGGGGATTGGATCTTCTCTTTTTACAGAAGGGTGGGCTCTGTGCAGCCCTAGGGGAAGAATGTTGTTTCTTCTTTGATCATTTGGGAATAATCAAAGTCAAGGTGGCTAAAGTTAGAGAAGGACTGGTAAAGCAGAAAAGAGAACATGAGACCAGCCAGGGTTGGCTTGAAACCTGGTTTAATAGCTCCCCTTCATTGACCACTCTCATCTATTTTAACCTATTGGAACCCCTGGTAATTCTGCTTTTGTTACTGACTTTTGGGCCTTGCATTCTTAACTGGCTAGTAAAATTCATGAAAGACCGGTTTGGTACAATATAACTTATGGTCCAGAGATCACAAATCTACAGACCACTAAGGACTGAAGATTATTATGGGTTAACTGGCAGGAACCCATGATTGGGTTCACTATAGTTACTAGAATGGGGGGAATGAAGAACCAAAGTTTCTCCATTTTGTCCTATGCCTCCATCTTCTGTTTTGTATAAGCTATTTCCTGTAAAAGTTTCTCCATTTTGTCCTATGCCTCCATCTTCTGTTTTGTATAAGCTATTTCCTGTAAAACATTGTAGTCCTCAGAAATGGCTAGGGGCAAAAGTAACAGGATAGCCATCTGGAAACTGTTAATGTAACTGCAGGATATTCCCACCCAAAGGTCAACCGATAAGAAAACTTGACCAGCAACATTGAGACAAGGTTCAAAAATAAAATTTCTGAAAAGTTCTTAGACATGAGTCAATCAAAATTGAACTCATCTCGCACACCCTACTAATGTAACTTTTCTGGTTTTTGCCTTTAAATAAAGCCCTCTAGAAGGGTACAGTACCTACTCTTGCCACTGCTGCAGCAGTTGCCTTGACAAGGTCCCTGCCAGCTTGTATTGTGCATACAATAAACCTTGCTTTTGCATTTCAGTGAGTTGGTCTCCCTGGTGGTCTTTTGAAGTCCCATGAACTGAGCACAACACATGGCAACGTAGGAATGACACTATTTCAAGTTGCCAGCTGCCATCAATGAGGATATAGAACATTTAAAAACATATATTACCCCTCTGGAGGATTCTTTAACATTGCTAGCAGAAGTAGATTTGCAAAACAGAAGAGGGCTGTATTTAATCTTTCTACAGCAAGGACGACTCTGTGCAGCATTAGGAGAGGAATGCCATTTTTACACTAACCACTCAGGGATCATAAGGGATAGTATGGCTAAAGTTAGGAAAGAATTGACCAAGCAAAGAAAAAAATTGGACTCTTCACTGGGATGGTTCAAATCCTGGTATAATAACTCCTCTTGGTTAACTACCCATGTTTCTGCCATTGTAGGACCCGTGTTGGTTTTAGTACTAATTAGCAACAAAAAAAATCAGACCAAGACTCTCCTGACCACGTTCCAAGGAAGAGATGGGCAGGCGCCAATGCAAGAATTCCTCCAACAACCTAAAAAGCAAGATGATAACACCAGGATCCAGTAAATATGCAACAGGAAGACTTGAACAGCCTAAATCCAGAAGAAGTAGAAGAAATTGACTTTAAACGTAACATTATGAAAGTGATAGAGACCATTAAAGAGGATGTGAAAACTCTTTTAAATAAATGGATGAGAAGACTAACAAAAAGTTAGGAGAAATGAATAAATCCCTCAAAGATACCCTAGAAAACCAAGAAAAAGCAATCAAAGAGGTAATGGAAACAGTTCAAGAATTGAAAACTGAAATGGAGGCAATAAAGCAAACACAAACCAAGGGAAGGCTGGATATGGAAAATTGGGGTAAACAAACAAGAACTACTGAGACAAGTATAACCAACAGAATACAAGAGATAGAAGAAAGAATCTCAGATGCTGAAGATACTATAGAGAAATAAACTCATTAATCAAAGAAAACAACAAATCCAACAAATTCTTAACACTTTTCCAACCTAAAGAAGGATATTCCTATGAAGGTACAAGAATCATACAGAACACCAAATAGACTAAATGAAAAGAAAATATCCCCTCACCATATAATAATCAAAAAACAAACATACAGAATAAAGAAGGAATATTAAGATCTGGAAAGGAAAAAGGACAAGTAACATATAAAGGGAAACGTATCAGAATTACACCTGACATCTCTATAGAAACCAAGAAAGCCAGAAGGTCTTGGATAAATGTCCTGCAGACACTAAGAGACCATGGATGTAAGCCCAGACTACTATACCCAGCAAAGCTTTCTTTCACCATCGATGGAGAAAACAAGATATTCCAGGATAAAAACAAATTTAAGCAACACATAGCCAAAAATGCAGCCTTACGGAAAGTACTAGAAGGAAAACCACAACTAAAGGAAGCAAACAACACCCATAATAGCACAGACATCTAACAACACTCCACCAGCACAACTCAAAGAAGGGAAACACACAAACTCTACCAACAAAAAAAATATAACCAGAGTTAACAACCACTGGTCATTAATATCACCATCAATGGACGCAATTCACCTATAAAAAGGAACAGGTTAAGAGAATGGGTACAAAAACAGGATCCAACATTCTCCTGTATACAAGAAACACACCTCAACCACAAAGACAGACATTATCTCAGAGTAAAGGGGTGGAAAATGTTTTTCAATCAAACGGACCTAAGAAATAAGCAGGTGTAGCTATACTAATATCCATCAAAATCGACTTCAAAACAAAATCAATCAGAAGAGATGGAGATGGACACTTTATACTCATAACAGGAACAATTTATCAGGATGAAGTCTCAATCCTGAATATCTATGCCCCTAATATAAAAGAACCCACATATGTAAAAGAAACATTACTAGACCTCAAAGCACACATCAAACCCCATACACTAATAGTAGGAGATTTCAACATTCCTCTCTCACCAATGGACAGGTCAACCAGACAGAAACCTAACAGAGAAATAAGAGAACTAATGGATGTAATGAATCAAATGGACTTAACAGGCATCTATAGAACACTCCACCCAAATAGGAAAGAATATATCTTTTTCTCAGCATCTCATGGAACCCTCTTGAAAATTGATCACATACCAGGTAATGAAGCAAACATCCACAGGTACAGAAAAATTTTAGTAACCACCTGTGTCTTATCGGATCACCATGGAATAAAGTTAGAAATTAACAGCAATTCTACCCCCCAGAAAGCCTAAGAACTCATGGAAACTGAACAGTGAACTACTGAACCATCCCTGGCTCAGGGAAGAAATAAAGAAATTAAAGTTTGATCTGGACCCTGTCCCGGCTGCACCTGAGCTCGGCCCACCCGGGCTGAGGCCTTGGGGGAAGGACGAGTCCCCTGCTAGGGGGCCTCCTTTGTCCCACGGAGCCGAGCAGAGAGGAGCGGGCAACCCTCAGTAGGCCTGCCTTTGGGACCGGAAACCTCGCCCAACCAGCTTCCGCGGATTCATCTGGACCCTGTCCCGGCTGCACCTGAGCTCGGCCCACCCGGGCTGAGGCCTT
>PVIU01014928.1:0-50092 GCA_004026605.1 Ondatra zibethicus | reverse complement strand
TTTTGTAATTTTTGACTCGATATTCATTATTGAAGACCCAACTTCCTTAATTAGATATTCTTAAATTTAAAACTTATGAAATTTTCTTATCCTATAGAGCAATTTCAAGAACTCAGAGGTTGAAATAAAGATTAAAATTTTTCTGCTCTAATCTTAATTATTTTTAAGTAAAGTTGGAAGCCTGTGACCAGTCAGAATATTCTATAAAGAAACTTAGACAAGGAGATGGAAATGTGCCTGTGTTTTGAGTAGAGATGTTATAAATGACAAATGAAAGTAATATTTATTAGGTAGGAATTTAAATATAGCTAATGTTTCCAAATGATACTCTTACTAACATACTTAGACTCTTTTTTCTTTGGCTCCTAATATTTTGAGATTTCAAACATAAACTCATTATCTTTAGTTTTTTTTTAGAATTTCACTGAGATGCAATGAAATGCACACAAGAAAATTAATATGTCAATTCTAAATACCAGTTAGTAAAATGACAATATATAAATTTATCTCACCAGCAACTCAAATGGAAAAATAAATTAGGGCTATTTGAAAATAAATAAATTTTAAAAAAAGATAATACTCAGGAGTAAGTACAACTAAGGAAGTTAAAGACCTGTATATCAAAAGATATTTTTTAAATGGTAATAAACTGAAGAAAACACAAATAGAAAGCACCCATATTTATTAATGAGAATTAATTACTAATTAGTAAATATTTCTAAAAGCCTATCATTAATAATGAACAAAATTACAGGAACATTTTTTATGGTCATAAAACTAATAATTCTTACACTAATGTCTAACATTAGAACAAACAATGCTGGTTAATAAATTACCTCCTTAGAGCAAGGTATAGTGGCCAACCCTTTAGTCCCAGCATTTGGGAGTAAGGAATTCTCTGAGTTCTAGGGCAGCCTGGTTTACATAGGCAGTTCCAGAATATCCAGATTTACACAGAGAAACACTGTTTCAAAAATATAGCAAAATAAAATATTAAATAAATCAACTCATTTGAAAATATAAACCTGTGTGAAACAAAACAAAACAAAAGGCCTTTATGTAACAAAGCAGTTTAGAGCATAAATAAGAACGCTTGGGCCATCAAACTACTTGGTTTCATATTTACAGCAATATCTTAGTCACCGAAGTGGCATGGTGCTGGTAAAAATCCCAACCTATAAAGGAACAGGACAGGACACTGAGTTAGGAAATAACTTTACCATTGACTTGTCATTGTAAAGGTTTCAATAATTCCAAAAGGGAGAGTTGAATATTTTCCAATAAACGATGTGAAGAAAACCTTCCATCCACATGTGGAAGAAGGAAACTGGAATTAATAAAGACAAAAGTCAGAATCAAATGACCTGGGACTGTGCACGGTTGAGCTGAATGAGCATGAATACAAGGAATTTAGTTGTCTGTCAGACACAAATGATTTTATAGGTTCTCTGTGAAGTCGGGGCTAGTAAAACTACTGAAGGGTGTGCATATTAAGTTGCTACTTTTTCGTTGTTAAGTCACAGTTTTAGTAAGCCTGAATGTCTCCTAGAGATTTTAAAAGAGTCAATGTCTACTTATTGGTTAATGTCTACTTACTTATACAGAGAAAGGAGAAAAGGGAACAGAGATCATTTAGTCTGGTTTTGTTTTCCTTTTCTTTCTTGTATATATGTTTTTTAAATATGGATTAAAAGCTACAGTGATAAGGAATGTACTACATGAGAAAGAAATTAGTAGCTTTCCAGATATCTGTGTCAGAACTGAGATGCTGCAGTGCAAACTGACACGGTGTCTGTTCTGCTCTGAGGAAATGGATGCTCTGAACTGATGTGGGACCCTACTTTCCAGTTGCACTTAATGAGATAGAAAATGGGATCAGGAACCCATGTGACATTCATAGTTCAGGGACCAAGGAACAAGGGCTACTTTCATCTGTCTCTCCCCCTAAATAATAAGCAGTTCACCATATTTGGAACCTGTATGTGTCCTCAAGTTAAATCAAATTTGGTTTTCTTATTCTTGAGATCTTTTACAGTAGTTATAGCTAGAAAAGAAATTTGAGAATCCCATTCTTGAAATGAAATAATCAAGGAGAAAGCTGCATGTGGTATTATAATAGATACTGTTAAATGCATTATAATTATTTTAAATGAAACAGTGGATTTCAGGTCAACCAGAGGGTTGGTAGTCAGATCACAGTAGCTTTGTTCTGCTTTATGTTTCAGCGATAATATTTTTAAAGCATAGGTACTCTGAGACATTCTTATAAATACATTAGATAAAAGGTCATAATCTCAAAACACAGAAATAAATCTTATCTAAAGACATACCCATATTTCAGTTAAAAATATTCTTCTTCCAAAGCAGAGGTGACAGGATGGGAGTTCTTTTGACATAATACTTTTTGTTTAATGTGAACAGTGTAGAAGAGTATAGATCTGTCCTGCTCTGAGTTGGAGTATTGACTAGAGGTTTTAGTTTCACTCTAGCATTTGTTAGACATTCAGAGTACACCCTTCTCATATACCTTCTGAAAAAGAATTAACAGCCACATACAGTATGTATACTTATAGTTAATTTCCTTTGTGCATTAACGTCTGCAGGCATTGGACTAGACCTTGGCATTGTCAACTGGTGTTGCTTAACTGGACCTTTTGTTGCAGGGTAGTGAGGGTGATGTCCTTTCCCATCCATTGCAGGAGGCACTAGGAAAAAATAGTTTCAAACATGGCTAGGAACTATGAGCTACTGATCTTTTTATTTGGTGTGCTTTTAATGTGTTTAAATTGAAACTGTCACATGCGGTCATTGGCTACCTTATTGTCTTTAAACGTACTTACAGGGATCGCATAGCCTTCTGGAACAGTGGAACATTATTCTTTAGCCTTCAATCATGAGCTAAAATGTATATGGTATTATATTTCTAAGTGTTGTACATTTATAGATTATATGCACCATTTCTAGGACTTATCTTATTGCACTAATAGTCATTTGATTATGTACCTGTTGCCCACCATGCAGCCACTACCAACCTAGCACCAAGAGTAGCTACAGGCCTCTCAAGAGAGCTGCAGTCATATACTGATCTTTGTAGTGTCATGCACTGAGTACCGACTTTAGCATGGTGAGTTCAAGGCAGTTTACAATTAATCAGATAGGCCAAAAGATAAACCCAGAGGTATTCATTTTGATAAAGAGTCGCAACATTATTTTGTACACTAACCATCAGTATTTATCTAACCTCCAAACAAACAAAAACTCAAACTTCAACAAGAATAATAATTTCTTGCTTTTATCAAGCTAAAATCAGTTTTAGTCCTTTGATGTCAGGTTGAGGGAAGGAAAAGGCTGATGCATAATAATAAGCACAACATACAACCTAGCTAGATACTTCCTGAATAGCACGAAAATTAACAATATTTGGCAGTTTTGAATGGGCAAATGCAAGAGTTACACTTAGGGCACAGATAAAGAAAATGTCTCACTGAGAGACTGGCTAACTGGCAGACAGCTGAATTCCCTAATTCCCTGGCTGATATGAGCTGAAAGAAAATGAAAGAAGAAAAAAGATCAGCTACCGAAGAAATAACCCTGAGGTCACTAACAGCAGGTGGGAAGCTGACCCTTATGCCAGGTTGGGACTAACCAAAGGCTTTTCTGTCAAGCAGTATCAATAAGCAGATAAGCAGCATGGGGCCCAGGCAGATGACTTTCCAATCCCATCTTCTGGTTGTTTATGATCTCCAGAGAAAGGAGAACCTGCTATTACAATAGTGATTTCAAACTTTGATCTCAATAGTCATTCTCATCACGTCCCTCAAACTGTGTGTCTACTGAAATAACTATAACTTCACTGTAACCAAAGCAATGTAATTAGTTATTGTGAACTATGGTAAGATCTGCTACATCAGAGGGACTTCATGCTTGATACTGTAAACCTAACCAACTACCCAGGGCTACAGAGGCCTTGGAGTAGGTCCTAGTATTTTTTTTTCTTACACAATATAAATGTTAACTATTTTCTTAATACTTAACTTAGTACTGATGGGTATGTGTAGCTGCCTCCTCTCATCAAAGAAGCTTCTTTATGCAGTAGACAGACTGCTAGAGAGTCCACAACTCACAACAATTCAAAATGCAAAAAGGAAGTGACTACTGTTCCCAGTTCCAGCAGGTAAATTTGCAATGCAACCCCTCCAACTGCTAAGGCTTAGGGAATATCACAGAAGAGGGAACATAACCGCTGTCAGAATCAGAATACCGGAATGCCTGCCGCTAGATAGTATCTTCTGGACATAATAAGAGTTATGAGACTATGAATGTTCAACAAGATTTGCATAATAACTTCATTTGGCAAGCTAACGTGGATCAGGGAAATGTCACAAGGGACCACTCCTAGATGAAGATCTATAGGTAGTCAGTGGCTGCTAAGAGAGAGAATCAGTCTTCTCCTAGAAGGAACCTCCTGATAATTTGTCTAATCCCAAGTGATCAGCCATTAAAAAAAAAAAAGAATGAAAATAAGAGCAACTGTAAGTAAAGTCAGTCAGGTATACAGAAAACTGAATATACATACAACAATAATAATTACAGAAAAAGATGTCATGAACTTAAGGAGGAAAGGGAGAATCTGGAAGGGAGGGAGACAGGAAGAAAAGGAGAGAGGGAGGGAGGGAGGAAGTGGTGGAGATGATGTGAACAGTGTTTGTGCATAAATTCTCAGAAATATTGAATTAAAAAGCATTTTAAATTATCTATGTCATTCCATTTTTTAAGTTCTTTAGAGTTGAGAAGGTAATAGCCCTTGCTAAGAAATCTGGCACCGTGTTTGAATCCAAGAACGCACACGGTTGAATGAGAAAACTGGCTCTCGAAAGTTGTGCTCTGACCTCCACATGTGCCACGGTGGAGGCACATGACACCCCCCAAAGCTAGCCAATTAATCCATAAGTTATAAAACATCCCAAATTGTAAAGAATCCATGTTGTTATTAGTTAATTTGAAAAATGATAAATATTTATATTTCTTCTCTTTTGTCTCTTTATGGTTTGTAATTACTTTTTGGTATGATGAATTTCGGTCAAATTTCCCTATATTTGTATTTCACTCCTAGGTCCTTTACTACATATCTTCACTATATACAAATGTACTTTTCAATTGCATTTTTTATTTTATTTATGGTAAGGGGGCACAAGTGCCACAGAATTGGTGGAAGTCAGAAGACAATTTGAAAGAGCTGGTTTTCTATTTCCTTCATTGGGTTTCAGGGAGTGAACCCTTGAAAAGAGCATTGGCAGCAACCCACCTTACTTGCTGAGCTATCTCCTAAGTCCCTAAGAAAAATCTGGGGTTTGACTTTGTTCTTTTGCAATATAACAACAGGGTATGGGAAGATGGCTCAGCATTTAAGAGGCTTATTGCTCTTTCAGGTTTGGTTCCCAGCATACACATGGTGGCTAACAACAGTAACTCCAGTTCTGGAGGATACCACCCAACCCATCTGGTCTTGGTGAACTCCTGCATGCATGCAGTGTGCATAAGCACACACATAAAAAGCAAACAATAGTTAAAAAGCAAAACAAAACTTAAAAAGTCTAACAACACTCTTATGCCAAATCAAACGAAGTAATAAGATTTATTATGTAATAGTTCTTTCTAAACTTTCCCCAGTTAAGTTCATCTTCTCATAGTTATTTTATTTGAAAAAATTCAGCAAGATATTAACTACATTTACCTTATACTATTCTTTTTTTGTTTATTGTTTTTTGGGTTTTTTTTGAGACTGCATTTCTGTGTGTAACCACCCTAGCCATCCTAGAACTAGCTCTGTAGACCAGACTAGCCTTGAACTTACAGAAATTCATCTGCCTCTGCTTCTCGAGTGCTGGGATTAAAGGGGCGTGCCTGGCTGTATACGACTCTTAGTATATCTTTTTAAAGAATAGCATGGTACCCACCCCTTTTTTAAAAAACACATTTTAAATACTACAATACAGCAACATAAACTCTAGTTATCATCCTGTATAGTAGATTTCTAGAACATATTCAACTTGTATAATTAAAACTTCTTACTAATGAACAGCAATTCCGTATTTCCCCTTCCTCTCTGGCAGGCACTATTATCTGACCTTGTTCCATGTGTTGGACTCTCAAATACATAATAGAAATGGGGTTGTATGCTATTTATTTTTTTATGAATAACTTTGATGAAGTTAGACTGAATTAGAAGTTCAACCATGTTATAGCACATGACAAGATTTGCCTCTTTCCCTAAAATGAATCATATCTCATATGTATGCCTCTCTTACTTATCAGTCAGTTAGCTGATTGAATGATTGTGCTGCTGCCTATTGTACCCAGAGCCCCTTGCAGGCTGTGCACATGCTCTGCTATGAGCAGAATCACCGTCCTATTCTTCCCTTTTAATTTAATGACATACATCTTTCAAAGTAACTGGCTTGTTTTGTGTAAGTGTCTGAATCCTGAGTTTGATTAACGATGTTCCTTGTGTGTTATTTAATGTTTGCCTTTTTTTTATCTCCTTCATTTATTTCAAGTGTCTTCTCCAAATTGTTTCAGAGTCTAACTTATGACCTACAGCAGGACTTCCTCATGGTGGTTGTCTGAAAGATGCTGAAGTCTTGCTCCATAATTTATGCCTCTGAAACAGAAAGAACTCAGAGCATTTGAAGCTCACTGAAGAATTTGTTGGACTAGGAGTCCAAGCTCTAGGGAAGAGTTGCTTCAAGACACCATCCAGACGCCACAGTCGATGCAAAAGCATGAGGATTTTATTAATTCTGTCGCGACAGGGTCCTTCAGCATTCGAGAAGCCAGAAAGACCCCGATAGTTGTTAGAGCCCATCTTTTAAAGCAAAAAGCCAGAGAAACAAGGGGGGAGCCTGAGGGTTGTTTTCCAACTAATTGGATTGGCTTATTCAAAGGGCTACTAGCAGTGATTGGTTTGTGCCAGGGTAGGAGAATAGTTGTGTGATCAAGTGAGGTAAGAGGGAGTCTCTGTGGGTCACTTTGCCCCTTTCCCAGGGGCTGAATCAAAACACCAGGAACTGAGTCAACACCTAAGCGTTATCTTGCCCCTATTCAATAGAACATTTACAAAGACTCAGGGAGATGATGGAAAGTTTCCAACATTCGTGTGTGGATGACTGTCATGTCTCCAGGAGAGAGGTATGTGATACTGAGAGACCTCAGAAATGCATTTAGAGCTGAGAGGCCTCAGAAATGCATTTAGAGTCTTTCAAATTAACTGTGAAAATGTAGTCCTGTGAGCCTATTTCAAAATATACTCACTGTAAAAAGATATTAGTCCTGCAAGTTTAATTTCTGCTTCATTTATGATTTTCACAGTTCCAGAGTAAACTGGATTCAGATACCACTAGTGTTTTAACAATTGTCCCTCTCACACTCCTCAGCCACTGCCAGACCCTGCAATTCGAGCATGAATTTGTTCCCTTACTTGTTACTTGATGACTACAATGGACAGAGGCATTAAAACATTAGCAGCTTTACTTTACATACTATAGCATCATTAACATTTACAGACTCCCCTATGAGTAGGACACTAGTTATTTTTTGAATTATACACTTAAGACAACATGTACAATAAGCCTAGGAGTGGACTACCATTAACTCTGGACAAATGGCCAAACTGAAGTACAAAGGTTTTTTTTTTTTGGTTTTTTAAGACAGGGTTTCTCTGTAGCTTTGGAACCTGCCCTGGATCTAGCTCTTGTAGACCAAGTTGGTCTCAAACTCACAGAGATCGCCTGCCTCTGCCTCCCGAGTGCTGGGATTAAAGGCGTGTGCCACCACCGCCCGGCTGAAGTACAAAGTTTTAAGACTTGCTTGATCCTGGGGAAATGGCTCTGTCACTGAAGTGTTGGCCTGGTAACATGAGGACCTGTGTCTAATTGCTATACTGATGTTAAGTAAATTTTTAAAAAAGCCATTCTTAGCGGTTCACACTTATAGTCCCAGGCTGAGATAACAATAAAGAGATTGTTGAGGCTCACTGGCTAGCCAGACTAGCAAATTCTAAGCCAGTGATAGACTGTCTCAAAAAAAAAGGGGGGGAAGGGGGGAGTAAGGTTGAGATGGCTCATCATGTAAAGGTACTTGCTGTCAAGCCTTATAATCTGTGCTTGATCCATGATCCCTGAGACCTACATGGTGAAAGGAAAGAACCTGACTCCACAAGCCGTCTTCCAATACCATACCCAACCATAGCTGGTATGTGTGCCCATACACACACACACACGCACACGCACACGCGCACACACAAGCACACACACATGCACACACATGCACACTTTCTTTCTCTCTCTCTTTCTCTCTGTCTCTCTCTTTCACTCTCTCTCTCTCTCTCTCTCTCTCTCACACACACACACACACGAATATAAGCAATTCCTTCATGAAAAGAGAAAATGAAAGTGAACAGCACTTAAGGAACAACACTCAAAATTGTCCTGTGCTCACTGTCACACATGCACACATCTGCTAAAGGTGCCCGAGGTAAACATCATGGATTCACCATTTTAAGGTTTATGCCCACTGATTCCTAATAGTTTTGACTGTGCTGATGACGGTTTTTAAATTCTGTGTGCGTGAGAATTGCCGTAGTACTTGCATAGCCCGCACATTGTCAAGCAGTCCTCACTCCCAGTTTCTAAACCATAAGTTTTGATTTGCTGCTCATGAAATTGTTTTTCTAAGGGTCATCCAGAATGCAATGATCTGAGACTCCCTTGTGAACCACAGCTATGTCCCTGTGAAGATGAACTTGTGCTATATATGTGAGTGGGGAAACTCAGTAGTGGTCTATCTCTTCATTAGTTTTTACAACTGGACTTACCACAACTATCTTCAGTATAATATTGATTATACCATAGTACAAACTCACTCCAAAACTAGGACATGTTATAATCTGACTGCTAAAATCTTGGCATGATAAATACTTGAATTTCCTCCCTGACTCTCCTGTAGAACAGCAATGGAACATTGCGCAGACTGATTTTTCTGACTCCACTGCCCTCCTGTAAAATATGGAAGTGATGGTATCAATAGGAGGACTGCTTCAAAGATCAAGGAGATAAAGTATGGGAAATATCTTGAAAGTATTTTAGCTCCTTAGCACCACATGATAGACGAGTATGTGTCTTGACCTGGAGAGCCCAGACTGAGTTTTAAATATCTCTTGACCTTGGTTGGCTTCCAGACAATACTGAAGTGCAAAAAGTTTTACAAATTTTTCAAAAATTATCAATAAGTTTGCTTTTATAATTTGGTGTGGGTGGATGTAACTCAGGTTTGAAAAGGGTTTTGAAGAGCTATATGCAAGGGAAAAAATGACTATAAAGTCCTTTAACCTTTCACTTGGTGGGGAAACAGAACCGAAGCACACTTTTGCAGAGTCACAGACATGTTTTTGTCACCTGAAACTTTACAACCTAGTGCTGCTGCCATCTGACCAATGGAGGATCATTTGTGTTTTAAAATGACTTTAATTAGGGAAATTGACGAGCAACGTGTGAAAAAAATAATTGAATGGTTGGTCTCACCAAGGGTTCTAGCATTTTGGCCGACTATGGGCACTTTCCTCTGCTGTCTTCTATTAGAATGAAATAATAATTCAGGATTTTTGCGCATTCTGTGCCTCTGAGTTTGTACTGCACTGCCCTCTGGAGGAAAGAACATGCCATAGCATATGTATTGTAAATTTAGGAAAAATTTATACTCTAGTGAGACAAATTATATGAATATATGATTCTTGATGCTAGCATAAAAATTCAAAATAAAAACTATTGTATTTGATTACATTATTTAACTTAAATTATTGAGAATGAATGATTTAGCATTCACACTGAGGATTTTTGTTTTAAATGTTTTTGCATCTTTTCTTGGCTGCCATTTAAAATAAGTCTAAGTATTTTATGTATCTTATAATAATAGGCTAAAGTGTGAATTTGTAAAACTTACTTCACTGATGTTGCATTTTGTCCTTTTATATTGAATGTATATTAGATTATCCATTTAGAGAACAATCATTTTTTAAATTCACTTGTTTTTTTCACACATGCTCAAAGATTGATCTTTTACCGCAAGTATTATTTCAGTTACACAGTGTATAGGTCTCTTTTACAATGGACACATGGACATTGATTGGGTTATGAAAATAATCTGCGAGAATACTTCTTCAGGAAATAAACGTTTTGAATTTGGCTGATAAAAGGAAACTAGGACAGAAAATTGGGGGTGCATTAGAAACATCTGAATGTCTTGTCCCTGTTACTCTTTAAAACTTAATTTCAATGACCATTACGGAATGGACTTCTTGATACAAAATTTATGAAAACCGCAGTGTTCGTGACCTATCTCCTGTACAGTCTGCATTGTCTGCTCATGAACTTACCATATCAGGACCATTTGTTTAGTGCTTTTTCT
Source organism: Ondatra zibethicus (assembly GCA_004026605.1). Classification (NCBI taxonomy): domain Eukaryota; kingdom Metazoa; phylum Chordata; class Mammalia; order Rodentia; family Cricetidae; genus Ondatra; species Ondatra zibethicus. The sequence goes on along the minus strand of PVIU01014928.1, from coordinate 39,631 downwards.
TTTGTGTTTCAGTCTAGAAACTCCAAGATTTCTTTGGTTAGTACCAGTGGGCTAAGAACTAGACTATTGCCAAGAGAGCGATGAAATAATTGAAGGAAATAATGAGTAATTGAAACTTTAATGAACAAATCTTTAGGGATTCTTCTATTTTCCTCCCATGTTTGCTTAGATTTTTCAACCATTTTTATATGGTCTGATTTCTAGCTAAACTCTCATCTACGCAGATGCTGATTTAGGACCTGTGTACTAGCAGAATGACTAAAGATGAGGTCACCAAAACCAAGTAACTGAAGTGATATTCTCTAATGTAGCTTTTTTAAAGCATTTTTTAAAAAAATTTTTGAGATTATAATTTAACTATATTTCTCTCTTCCTTTCTTGTATACCCTCCCTCCAAACCTTCCCAATTGCCCCTCTTCACTGTCTTTCAAATTCATGGGCTCTCATTAAACTGATTGAAATTGCACATATATATATGTATATACATTCCTAAATATGCCCTATTCAGTTTGTAGGATATAACTTGTATGTGTCTTTTCAGGGTTGACCATTTGGCACTGGGAAACCAATTAGTGTGCTCTTCCCTGGGAAGGACCATCTCTTTTCCTCCCAGACTTACTTAGTTGGCTATAGTTCTTTGGGTAGGTTTAAGGCCTCAGAGGTTTTCCACGTGTAGTTTGGCAAGTTCATTGGTGTCCTTGTTCAGTTCACATTTGGGCAGTCGTGTTGGTGGTACTTTATGGCTGTAGCGCCTGACATTACTAAGAAACACAGTCTCACAGCCAACTCCCTGATCTTCTCCCTAGCTTTCCCAAACTTTCAGCCCCTTCTTCTGCAGTGCTAACTGAACTCATAGCTTTTATGTGGTATCCATTCACGGCTGTGCTCCACCATCCATTGTCAAAGCATAAACGCATGCAAGGCATACAGATACGGGTCACATGGCTAACTAGGAGAAACAACTAAGAACATGAGGATGAATTTTCAAAGCCTCACACGTCTTGTGAGGCTTAAGCTGTAAGAGAAAGCAAGGAAGAAGGTAGAGCAAAGAAAGGCAGGGACACTGTGTCTAGTAGCACATTCTTTACTAGAATAAGGAGATATTAAAATACATGTTAATTTATAAATCAATAAACAGAAGTCTACAGAAGAGCTAGAAAAGAAGGGTCACAGGCTTTTTCGCTTGGTGTGTTTGTTATATGCAGCTGGGTGTAAGCTGCGGTGCTGTTCCTTTTGGCTGCATTGTTGAAATGGATAATGCCGTGATTTTAATTACGTGACATTAAGTTTATCATCATTACTTCTCTTTCTACTTCAACTTTAAATAGCCATCTAAAATGTATATCTCAAGTGTCCCACAGAGATTACCATGTTATATATCAGAAACAGATGTAAAACTGTGTGACATTTAGATTTAATTTTATATTCCATACAACTAGTGTTTGGTCAACTTTGTGGTCACATTTACTGGTTTTCTTCTGCTTATAGGCCTTTCATGTAATGTTCACTCTACTGATCAGATTTATCTTGGTACATTTACTGTGTGAGGGAGTCCTGGGGTCACTATTCTATCATGTAAATTAACTTTTGAGGAAATGTTAGCCTTCTGAAAACAAAATTCTGTACCTAGCATCAACTGCAAATTTGCTTCATCCCATTCTGATTATTGAAATAATTTAATAGAGTGGTGACTATAATTTTATAACTGATACTCATGTTTATTACCGTAACCTTAACTACATGCATTTTATTTAATGCTAATTTTTAAATAGTACTTGCCTTTTGACTATAGTGAGAGACACGGGCCTGTTTTTGGTTCCGGCGGGCAGCTGGTTCCCATTGCCCGGTGTCTGGCTAGCTTATGTCCGAAATAATTACACAGAAACTGTATTTATTGAAATAGTGTCTGTATTTATTGAAATAGTGTATTTATTGAAATAGTATCTCTAGTACTTTATTGGCTAACTCTCACATATTATATTAACCCATCTCCATTAATGTGTATCGCCACTTGAGTTGTGGCTTACCAGCATGAGTCTAACCAGTGTCCATCTTGGGCCAGAGAAGCATGGCATCTCCCACATTGCCTTCTCTCTCCCAGCCTTCTGTTCTGTCTACTCCGCCCACCTAAGGGCTACCCTATCAAAAGGCCAAGGCAGTCTCTTTATTTAACCAATGAAAGCAATACACAAACAGAAGAATCTTCTACACCATTTGGGCGCCAATTTTAATAAGAGGCACAGGCCTGCTTTTGGTTTTGGTGGCCACCCGGCTCTTGTTGTCTGCTGCCTGGCTAGCTTTTGTCCAAAATAATTACACAGAAACTCTATTTATTGAAATACTGTCTGGCCCATTAGTTCTAGCCTCTTATTGGCTTACTCTCACATATTTGTTTAACCCATTTTTAATAATCTGTGTGTCACCACAAGTAGTGGTTGACCGGGAAAGATTTAGTGTGTCTGACCTGGCAGGCTTTATGGCGAGCAACTCTCCCTGACTCTGCCTTTTTTTATCCCAGAATTTCATTTTGTCTACTCCACCCACCTAAGGTCTGTCCTATCAAAAGGCCAAGGCAGTCTCTTTATTTAACCAATGAAAGCAACACACAAATACAGAAGACCCTCCTACATCATTTGACAATTACCTACAAGTGTATATCATGGCATTTACTGTTTCCTCTTGCTCCCTACCATCTCTTACCCCTCTCTCACCAATCATTTCCTCCCCAACACAAGGACCCATCTCACTTTCATGCCTTTATGTTTTGCTTTGTAGCACACTGGTGTGAACCAGGGCTGTCTGTGTGGCAACTACCCTGGAACCATGTCTCAGAGCTGGAAAAGCTCACTGTTTGGTATACTACAACCGAATTCAACAAAAACATCTCCTCCAGGATCCTCCAGTTGCCAACAATTTAGCAGAAAGAGTTAAGGCCCCCCATGACCCTCTTAAATTCATGATTGGCATTGACTGACTAGTTTTGTGTGGTACCAGTGCAGGTAACCACTGTTGCTGTGAGATCATGCTTGCAATGGCCATGTCATAATCTGAAGACAGCATTTTCCAGCCCTTCTCCCTATCTTCCAGTTCTTTGTACTTTATTTTCAACAATGCTCGCTGTCCCTCAAGGAGGTAGGGTGTATAAATGTTTTGTTAATGGCAAACTCTTCAATTATCATCTTGGGCAGCCAGGCGTCTCTACAATCACTGCTGTTTATGATAAAGAGAAGTTTTCTTGGCTAAAGATAAGAACAACCTTTGCCAATGGGTATGAACATAGATACGTAGATTGCTGTGTTGTTTGTTTGTTTGTTTTTTAACAGCAATAGTGAGTTCTCTCAAAGGGTCCATGACCTCCCTAGCCATGAGTTTTTGATCAGTTCACAATACCAGGACTGTTTTTCCCCCTGTTCTAAGGTTCATGGTCTTATATCACCACTCATTTATCTTCTCTAGGAGTCTGCACAACATCTTTTGTCATCATGAAAACCAACCAGCAAGGAGAAAAGCTTGTATCTGTAGCTTATATTCAAGTTGTGTGGTGTCTTCAGAAGGAAGGCCTTATTATCTAGTTTTGATGGGCAAACCAAACCAATGGTAATAGCTTCTAATATTATTTCTTGAACCAAGAGAAGTTATAGAATGTTTCTGAGTATTATCTAGGTCCCACATAAAGTTTTTCTTTTGCTTAGAATTATAAATATAATTTAACTTTCTAAGCTTAATTTTTAAAAAAAATATTTATTTTTATTGTATTTAAATTGTGTGTATGTATGTGTGTCTGTGTGTGAGTATATATGCATGAGTGCAGATGCCCGAGGAGTCCAAAAGAGGATGTTGTAACCCTTGGCACTGGAGTTACAGTCGTTGTGGGTCACCTGACATGGGTGGTGGAACTAACCCTGGCCCTTTGGAAAAGCAGCACAAGCTCATAACTGCTGAGTCACGTGTCCACTCTCTAAGATTAACTTTCAGAAAAGAATTTCAAAGAGGCTGCTAAACCACCATTTTATTACATAGTGATTTTAGTTTACAAACAGCTGCATATGTGATAAAATTTTTCTTATTTTTCTAGTATAATAGAGTTCCAAGCAGCTATCCACATACCAAATCCATTTACATCCTGATATACGAAGACTTTTGACACATGAGTTTTAATTCTAAGTGCTTTGATATAATTTTAAGGTGCGTTCTTTTATGAAGTCATTTGTTTTAATAAGAGTGAATTAGCAGTCTTCTACTTCTGACAGGTGATCTTGTCATCTCATTGAAGGTTAGATACATTCGTATGCATCTGCCTTCTAGTTCTCTAAACTAAATTTAAAAACTTTTCATTAGTTGAGTTTTTCTTTATTCTTTACATTTAATATAGGGTCTTACTATGTAGGCCCAGTGTCTTTGTTAGGGTGTCTATTATTGCAAGGAAACATCATGACCAGAAGCCAGTTGGGAAGGAAAGGGTTTATTTGGACTACACTTCCAAATCACTATTCATCAATGAAGGAAGTCAAGACATGAACTCAAAGAAGGCAGAAACCTGGAGACAGGAACTGAAGCAGAGACCTTGGAGGAGTGCTGCCTACTGGCTTGCTGTGCCTGCTTTTTTATAGAACCAGCCCAGGGTGGGCACCTCCCATAATGGGTTAGGCCTTCTCCTACCAATCACTAGTTTTTTTTTAAATAATGCCCCAAATCTTATCTTATGGAGGCATTTTCTCAATTGAGGCTCCCTCCTTTCAAAAAACTTCCTTCTGTCAAGTTGTCGCACAACTATCCAGCACACCCATCTAGCCTGAAACTTGCTACATAGCCCACAGTGACATGAAACCACAGTCTTCCTGCCTAAGGAAGCCACATGCCTAAGCCACATGCCTAAGCCACATGCCATCACATATATCAATTAACTATCATATTAATGATTGTTATGAAAATATAAATACAAGTAGATTGTACTGAAATGAACTTGAAGGGATCTGCATAGAAGCTTATTCAATGCATAGTTAAAAATCTAAGCCTCTGAAATGAGATGTAGGATTTTCCTTCACAGTTTTTTTTCCACTGCATTCAAATACTATAGCATCAACAAGCATAATAGCACCATTTTTAAATTTTATAAATCATAATACAATTTTCTTTTTAGCAATCAAGCAGATCAGTTTGCCCTTTAAAAACAGAATTATGTGAATATCTACAGACCAGAGTCTGTGAAAAATAAAATTTATGTGGACTTTTGTTGAAGTTCCATATCCTAAATTTGACTGATATATAAATCAGTTAACATATAAAGATATATAAAGAAGTTAATTTATTTAATTAATCTTACTTCTCCAATGCTCACATTTGGATCAACCTCATACTTTTAATAGCTCTGCTAGGACTAGGTACAGTCAGTAGAGAGGGCTGTGGCATCCATTACTGGTACCAATTGTCCATCTCTTAAACTAATGATCTTTAAGGACTTTACTAATTGCCCTCAAGAGAGTATAACCTACTACTGCATTATTGTGGATTATGTAATGAACAGTAGGCGTTTCTGCGAACATCAGTTACAAAAAGAAAATATTCTAGCTGACCTTGAAAAGTTAATAGGACAGAATAGATTTCATAAAAAAGCTTATGTTCAAGAAAGCTAAACTATGACCTTATGCATCTTAGTTTGAATTTATTAATAATGATTTTAGAAAATATGTATAGAATATTACCCATAATAACTTTTGAAAACCTCAAAACCGTCAATATAATAATTCAGTATACAATTGAAACAACTTAAATTATATACATGGTTGTCATTGATATGGATATATATTCAGTGCATGCATACTGATTTTCATAAGTTTACTTTTTATGAAGATACATAATTTATATTTACAATAATTCCCTATAATCTTATAAGGTACTCTTTTCTCCTCACTCCCTTACTTTCCACTTAGATCATTTTGTTTACTGTTGGTGCCATATCTCCAAACATAATTAATGCATATACATTTTTTGTTTAGCAATAGTTCTTTCTTCTATAAGTCAGAAAGTAGTATGTTTTAACTAATTCAGTTTGTTTTTCTCCTTGATTTTCTAACTTCTCACAACTACTTCTACAAAAGGAGACTTTTCAGCAACAGTGCTAAGAAAACAACATATCGCATACAAAATAAATCTCAAACCAAATCAAACAAACAAGAAATGGACGAATCTCCACATTGCACCATATTTTACAAAATTTAAAGTGAATCAAAAATTAAATGCATAATTTTAAATAGAAAAGTTTTTATTGTAAAGTCTTCATGACATTTGATTTAACAATAATTATTTTTATGACATTAACAATTAGATAACATAAAACACAGATAATTGAACTCCCTCAAAACTTGAAATATTTATTTGTCAAAGGGAACCTTTTTATTGATCTTTATTGAGCTCTACACATCTCTCTGCTTGCATCTCTCTCCTTGCATCTCTTCTCCCACTTCAACTCTTCCCCAAGGTCCCCATGCTCCCATCTTACTCAGGAGATCTTGTCTTTCTCTATTTCCCTTGTAGATTAGATTTATATAAGTCTCTCACAGTGTCCTCATTGTTGTCTGAGTTCTCTGGGATTGTGGTTTGCGGGCTGGTTTTCTTTGCTTTATGTTTAAAAATGACCTATGAGTGAGTACATGTGATAATTGTCTTTCTGTGTCTAGGATACCTCACTCAAAATAATGTTTTCTAGCTCCATCCATTTTCCTGAAAAATTCAAGATATCATTTTTTTTCTGCTGTGTAGTACATACTCCATTGTGTAAATGTAAGAAAAAAGACAACTTACAAAAAGTACTTACAAACCATTATAGTTTGAGCTTAGTATCTAGGATACTAATAATTGAAAAAAATCAATGGCAACAAAGACCTTCTTGGATTTTTAAATTGTCAAAGCTCTAACTAGGCATATCTCCACAGATGGTAGATGACTGTCCAAGAATAAGGGCTAACATTACAGAGTCTTAGAAAAATTAAATGGAACCACTGTTAGAGATTCTTTCATGGCCACTAGAGTTGCTATTGTCAGACCAAAGAACAAAGGTAACAAGAATTGGCAAGTACGGTGGTTAGCATTGCCAACTTGACATAACCTAGACACTCTTGAAAGATGGAGCTCTGGTCATGACTGTAGAAGATTTTCTGTAGTGATATTTCATTTATATTTTAATAAATACAGCTTGCCTGAAGTTCAGAGAATGAAACAGCTGCACTGATCAGTCTTACAGACCAGGCAGTCATGACACACACCCTTAATCCCAACAACCACACTAGTTTTTCATAGAAACTGGGCAGTAGTGGTGCATGCCTTTAATTCTACCACTAGAGAGGAATATAAAATGGGAGGAGACAGCTCTCAGACAGAGTCTCATTCTGAGGTTTCCTGGAGGCAGGATCACCATTTTGGACTGAGGTTGAGCTAAGAGCCAGTGGCTAGCTGTTTTGCTTTTCTGACCTTCAGGTTGAATCCTAATATCTGTCTCTGGGTTTTTATTAATTGTGTTTAAATTTTCTTCATTAGTAATAGGTGTATGAAGACTGCATCACAATTGTGGTCAGGACCTGAGCTCTAGAAGAGAAGAAAGCAAACTGAAAACTAGAATGCATGTATTTACTGCTCTCTTCTCTGAGTGCAGAGGTAATGTCACCAGCTGCTTCAAGAACCTTGATTTCTCCTCCAGGATGGATGCTAATCTTGGACTTGTGGTTAAATAATGCTTTGTCCTTTATATTCTTTTGTCAGAGTTGTTTTTCATTGCAAGAAGAAAAGTAACTAAGGTAGCAAGCATACATAGGGGATTTATACAAATCAGACAGCAGCTGCTGAAAACAGTATGGCACATTGTCAAGAATTAAGTAGAAGGTTCAATATACCCTCTCTTTTCTAATGTGTATGCAAAAGAATTGAAGGCATAGACATACACATATTATGCAATGCTCTTAGCAGCTTAGTTTCTAATAGAAAAATGGTTACAGACAAAATTTTCATAGATGGTTGGATGAACACAATGTAGAATAATCTTGCCATGTTGATTAACTTTGTGTGTCACTATGGGGAATGTTTTGGTTGAGATTAACATTAAACTGCTGAACCTTTAATTAGCAGATAATCCTTAATAATGGATTATTATATGGGCCTCATCCAATTAGTCAAAGGACAGAATGAACCAAAAAGACTGGCTTCTTAGATTAAGTGAATTCAGCAGACTCTCTCCTGGCTTCATGTGTGCCACCAGCACACCTGGCGATTCAATTTGCTGGACATTGAATGTAAATGCTTTGCTGTTATCTTTCTTAGGTTTCAAATCCCCAGCCATCACTAGATTTTGTATCTACCTATATCTGTGATCATGTAAGTTAATTCTTTATAATGAATATTTTTTTATAGAGAGAGTTGTTTTGTTTCTCTGCAGGACACTGACCAACAAAGGAATATTAGTAAATCTTTAAAAAGGAATGGACTACCCACTAAAATACAAAAGAATCTTTAAAAACCACTCAAAATGAACCAGTAGCTAGATGCTGGTGGAGCATGCTTTTAGTCCCAGTACTCGAGAGGCCGAGGTAGGCGATCTCTGTGAAGGCCAGTCTTGTCTACAAAGTGAGTTCCAGGGCAGTCAGAACTGTTACACAGAGGAACATGGACTCAAAAAAAAAATTTCAACCTGGACACAAAGATAAATATTGTATTGTATCGTAATGTTATACTTATATAATCTGGCAAGAGTAGTGAAACTCATAGTCACATAGTAGATTATCAGTCATCTTTGACATGGATTAGAAGAGTATGTTACATTGTTCAATTTGTACAAAAAGTTCAATATGTACAGGTATGTATATGCTGAATATGTATATACTAAAAAGTTTTAAAGATAGTTACAGGGTAGTTTAACAATAAGGTGAATATATTTAATGTCATTGAACCATACAATCAAAATTATTTAAGTGGTAGTGTATATTTTAATATTGTGTTTTACCAGAATTATTAAAAAGTCCAAAGAAGGCAATAACCTTCTGTTTCAATGAACAACAAATCTATCTAAAGAAAATCACAGTGGAATAACACATTTTTAAAAGTTATCTTAAAAGCCACAATATCCGTTTCCTATTATATACTCAAGTCCCTAGGGTTCTGTTTCAAAGATTCTGTTGAGATAATATTGAGAAGAAAGGTCTTTCCATATTGTAGAACCTGTTATTAGGTTGCATGAATTTGTGTCAGTTGGAATTCTCAAGTACAAATCATGTTTGGCTTGCTCAATGCCCCTTACCTGTGCATGCTGCTATTCTCTCCACTCACACCATGAGCAAGACCAAAGTATCACTCAGCCTATAAGTGTTCATGAATGAAACCAGCCATCAGGTATCAGATGTCTTTCCTCCTCTGATGATAAGCTCCTGGTTACTTTTTAGTCACCCAAGGCTACAAACGTCATACAGCAGGCTCTGGTTTCCTTAAGCCCCCTATCTTTATCACTTCCCTTCACCCATTCTGATCTCACTCTTAAGAGTGCTACTCCTGCCAGGCAGTGGTGGTGCACACCTTTTACCTCAGCACTTGGGAAGCAGAGGCAGGTGGATCTCTGTGAGCAGGAGGTCAGCCTGGTCTACAAAGTAAGTTCCAGAGCAGCAAGGTCAATTGCACAGAGAAGCCCTGTCATGAAAAAACAAAGACAAACAACAACAACAACAAAAGTATTAGGCATCCATACCCTTCTCCGAGAGCATCCCTACCCACAGTGTTCATAAGGTCATACCCTTACTGTGGTGGTTTGAAAGAAGATGGCCCCCAAAGGGAGTGGCAATATTAGGAGGTTTGATTTTGATGGAGGAACTGTGTCATTGTGGGGGCAGGTTTTGAGGATCCCTATGCTTAGACTATTGGCAAGTGAGTCAGTCAACTTCCTGTTGCCTCTGAGTCAAGATGTTGCCTCTCAGCTTCAGCACCAAGTCTGCCTGCATGCTGCCATGCTCTTTGCCATGTTGATATTGGACTGAACCTCTGAACTGTAAGCTGGCCCCCTCAATTAAATGTTTTCATTTGTAAGAGTTGCTGTGGTCATGGTGTCTCTTCACAGCAATAAAAATCCAAACTAAGACTCTTACTTACTTTACCTAAATATCATTTTCATCGAAGCCAGCTTTTCCTTCCTGTGATAAATGATAGTGTGTCCTCATCTGCTCTGCCAACCTCAGCCTTTTAACTATACTGAATTTTCTCCATACTCCTAATGTTTAAAAGCCTCTACTCAATTACATAATGCACTACATGATTAAATTATTTTATTGACATATCACAGTATCTCAACCCCAAATATCAATACAAGCTCACCAGGGCAGAGGTTTTACCTAACGTCTTCACAGATGTGTCATAGGCATATAAATAGATTCTGGATATAATACACTTATTATAGTTCATGTTTTTACATATTTAAAATATATATGAGGGAGCACAGATGGCTTAAAGGTTAAAAGATCTTGTTCTTGCAGAGGACTTGGACTAAGTTCCCAGATACCAAATGGGGATTCACAACCATTTGTTCATACATGCAGGCAAAACACTCACACACATAAAATAAGTAAATCTTTTAAAAAGTAAATATATATATATATATATATGAAATAAAAAGTGATTTTTTAGAAAGAGATTATTTAAGAGTATAGACATGGGGTTGCATTAAGGAAATTATCTGATATTTGACCTTCAATTTGCACCTTTAAAATATGGATGAAGGAAACTCACCTGTGTTTTTTTCTCTTTGTCTCAAAATGATGTGTATTTTCTTCTGAAATACTTTTTGGTAGTCTTCTTTTCAACTGTAGAATTTTCAGCTTCGTAGTAACATTCTACACCATAATCCACACACAACTACCTAGCATGTACACAGAACATTTGCTCTCTCAGGCAACTGGATGTAACACCTAGACAAAGTCAAGGAATCAAAGAATTCTGATAAATACAGGAATGAACCAAGTCAAATACATTTCTTTACAAACCTTCAGCAATTCTCAAAGCTTTAATATGTCAGTGGACAATTTAATAATCCTGTAAGTTGAAAATGCCACATGTCACATTTCCTAAATTTAGTTTAGGATCTTGTTTGCTCTGCTGAGCCCATCAGAAGGGCAGTTCTCTAGAGAGATACCTAGACACTTTAACCACTACGCCAAGGGTGACCATGGCTGCAAAGAGCAGCTCGGTACCAGGTGCTTGTTCATTGTTGTGTCCTGCATGTCCTTGTTTGTGTGCTTTCCCACTTGCTATTAGCTAAGCAATCCTTAGGAGATCCATATTATTGTTGCTGATACCTGACAACTGGCTCTGTGCCAGTGACCATGCCAAAGAAGCAGAAGGTGGCAACTGAAGTCCCAGGTGTCAGCCCACCAGGAAGAAACTCACTAATGGGCCAGTCTCATATAGTCAAGGCCACAGGACTGAAGACCCCAGAATGGCTTTTGCTGTGCCTTTACATGTTTGCTGCAGTTCTTTCTCTGTATCTCGTGTGGTGTGAGTGAATGTGGGGAGATCTCCACTGCCTATAATATAGTGTGTTTATCTCTTGGAAACATCCTGTTCCATTGGGCATCATTATCTGGGGACTGTCAAGAAGATGACCCTCCCTGAACTATACTGTCTAATTTGATAATAATAATTATAGCCTATACAGAGTTTTGATGAATAAAAATAAATACAAGGATATATTTCCCAGCAAAGGTCTATGAGCTCCAAGTTAGGAGCTGCCCAGGTTAATGATAAAAAGGAAAGCACCTGAGTCCAGAAGCCAGTCTGGCTCTATTCTCTTCATGCTAAAAAAGAGGCAGTCATGTACCATTAGCTAATACAAAACTTCAAAATAACTTCAGATTAAACCAAATGCCTTGCTAATAGTTTTAAGATAAGTAACCCCAGAAAACAAGCCAAAGTTCACAAGGACACATAGCTGAGCTGTCTGACTCATTAGACTAGGATCAAAAATATAATATAACCCAATTGTTGCTAGCTCTCCTTGTTAGGTCTGGTTAATAATCAAAGGCAATGATTAATTCCTTATATCCATTTCTGCTCTCAATCTCCTGATATAAAAATCTATTAATGAGTGGATATGTAACCTAAAGATTTAAGGTTGAGCTGACAGATGCTTTTTCATATCTGAAAGTTTAGGTTTGTGATTCCTTTAAGATTTCTTACAAGATTACCTTTCCAGATAAGTAATAAAGTAATTGGCCCTTTCATTTTTAACTGAAAAATGTAGCTTGCCAGTAAAAGACCTAACTGACAAGAAAATCTTGCTTGCCCACGCAGTTAATCTATAACAAATTGCTTGGGTATGAATGTAAGTGGGTTCTGTGAAAAGTTTCTGCACCCAATAAGCCTCTCTGCTGATGCAATAATCCAAATCAGACCAAATCAAACCAAATTAGAAAGAGCTCAGGTTTAATGGATACCAACGCTCCCGGTTGGCCCTCCAGCTCCTTAGAGAGGAGTCAGGGAATGAATACTGGAAAAACCATGTGTTTGTTCTCTGGAGTACAATTTAAACACCCCATAGGAGTGGTCTTGAGCATCTCTGGGGAGGGGGTTGTCATTTGGCGGGCTTCCTCGGAGGTGGAGTCTGGACTGAGGCAACTCCCAGAGGATGGGGCTTCGGATGGAACCCAAACATTCCAACCTCTTTGGATATATGGATGCCAGGGGATGGGGTGAAGCCTGAACCCAAAACACACTGTTTTACTGTTTATTTTGTATTCATTGTAATCATTCCTTTCAAAAACAGAATGAAGCCACATTGTAATTCCTACCTTGCCTGAAAAACTTTGTTGGGATATATAAACTGTAGGAAAAAACAACTTTATACACTAGAAAGAACATAGAAAGCACATGAGAAAACACAGAATAAAGAAAGAAGCCATCAAGAGAGTGTGAGAATGTCAGTTTTTTCTAAAACCCTCAGAAAGAAAATCCTAGTTTATTGTGACTCCATGGATTCCTCTCAAAGCCCTGTGATTCGTGGAGGCTAACACCCCAGACAGCAGTAGCTCTTAGTCTCCTAGAGCTGAATTTCTAACTCTGTTGCTCTGATATCCCAAGACTCTGCACTTCCATTAACCACAACGTTCGTATACTCATCAGTATGAATCTTATTTCAGGTATCACCCACCCATTATATTTACCTTCAATGGGTGATTATAACACCACTCCTTCTTTCCTGCCTCCATGCTTTCATTCCAAAACTGGGCACACATAGGATCCCATAACTTCTTCAACAATTAGTGTACACCTGCAACAACTTGAGGGCTTCCAAGTTTCCTCTAAAAAACAGAAGTAGTGGGTCTCCAACTGTCACATATGTCATAGTTACAGGTGGAGAGGAGCAGGAGAGAGTAGAGTCCCTGTATGCTATTTCTCCAAACTGTGTTCATGAAAACCTCAGAGGGGTGGAAGGCACAGAGGTGCCCATCTGAGAAAGATTATAGTCCCCAGAATCTGTCCAGCTGAGGTTTAGAAGTTATGAAGTTAATATTACTCAAAATTGGGGACATGCCAATGATTTTTAATTTTATGAGATCTGATGCTCATCAAAAAATAAAATAATTACATATTAATTGAATACTAGGATGCTTACTCTTCTTCAATATTGCTCCCATTAACTCACTTCTGAAAATATTGTTATTGGGTCTTCTGCCTAGTGAACAGAGATTTGCTTTATGCATGCTGTGGTTGGCAAACAAAAGTATAGGATAGGAGGCAAAATTCGAATTTCAGGTAGATAAAAAGTATTATTTTACTGCAAGTATGATCCATGAAGCTGCAATGTTAGCCATTATTGATCAGAAATACAATTTAACTCAGTGTCTTCATCTTTTTTAGCAGCCTTTTATTTGCCTTTCAGTTTTGTCCATTGATCCTATCTGGGACTTTCAAGTACCTAACCATTGTCACAAATGACCTTTGCCTCTCTAACCTGTAATTATCCTTAGCCTTCTGTCTTTGATTCATCCAAGTGACAGGCATTTATGTCCTGAGTTATGATTCCAAGAAAACTTTTGATACCTTTTACTACTGGAACTGAATATAGTACTCTGCTCGATATGGGACCTGAATTGAACAAAATGACAGACAGTGTTTTTGTTTCTAGAACCTAAAGATAAAGATATTGCCAGACTGTTGCTTTAGCATAGCAATAACTGGTATGAATTGTTGCATAATTAATATGCTTACCTTTAATATATACAGCTGAATATTTTACTCATGACCTTCCTATTAAGTCCAGACTTTTTATTTGTCCCCTGTTAGAGATCACAGAACTGCTGAGTGAATTCTCACAGAACCTCAGATCCTTTTAAACGTTTAATTATTTTATGCATTTCCTCAAATAGAATTATGAAACTATAGCAGCAGAAATTTTTCTTTAAACTCAGTTCTTTATTTTATAAGATATGTAAGATCCGAATTGTCACATGGTTTATCTATAATCATAGAGACAGCAGCAAAAATCCATGAACATGCATTCTTCCATGCAATATTAGTTAATTAGACTACCCTAGTTTCATTTTAGATCTGATTTTTTTCAAGATTTCATTTATTTTTTTATGTATACAGTGTTCTGCTTGCAAGTATCCTTGCATGCCAGAAGAGAGCATCATATCTCATTATAGATGATTGTGAGCCACCATGTAGTTGCTGGGAATTGAACTCAGGGGCTCTGGAAGAGCAGTCAGTGCTCTTAACGTCTGAGCCATCTCTCCAGCTCTTATAGTTGGTTTTTACTTGAACAGAATAACTGATCAATTAATTCATGTTTTCTAAGCATTTAGAGGTGTATTATCTATCATCTCTCTGTCTGTTCCTCTACCTATCTATCATCTATCTATCTATCTATCTATCCATCCATCCATCTATCATTATAGTTACTTTTCATGTATATTTAGCCACTTGACTTTTAATTTTAAAGTTTTCAGATTCTAATTTTGTAATATTCTTTGCTGTCCCCCAACTCTTCCCATATCACCACAACTATGTCCCCACACATCTTCATGTTCTTTCTCACTCTTAAAAAGAAGAAAATGAAAATAAAAAACCTAAAGGATAAAAACTAACAAAATGAAACACATACACACACACAGAGCTAAGGTTGGAGGAAAGAGGTGAGAGACAAGAAGAGAGAAAGTTTTGCTTTAGCAAACCTTTCTAATTTTTAAAGCATATATTCTTACTCATTCTTTAATACTTACAATGTATTTTGATGGTTTTCACACACCCCTCCCTTGTTTCTGATGGACTACTAACTTATATGATGAATTTGTGTTATTCTGTTTTTGGCCAACAAACACCATGCCATCTAGTGTTTGATCACTTGAACTGCAGTCAGAAACCCTAAGGCATAGTAGCAAAATTGACAGTTTGTCTCAGACATATGAGCTGTGTATTTCTCTACCAAAAACAAAATAAAAATATAAAAGAAATGAAAGAGACTTCAGCTTGTTCTTTACTTTTACGTTTTAATCATACACTGAACACTTAATTTTCAAATTAAATAGTAAATAGCATCTCCTAGAAGCCAATATGGAAAAGTTGTAAAGTACTGGAGGTCATCAAAATACATCACGCACCTCTAGAATAACTCCTGTCCCGGCAGCAATACAAGACTGATTAGGAGCACAATGTGTTTCTGAAACAGTTTCTGCAGAACTATTCAGAATGTTCAGAAGTTTTCTGTTTAAATTCGGTTACTAGTTCTCTTCTACTTAGTGCACCATGAGTACCCTAAGTGCAATAAGATGATTGAAGGGGCTGTTATCTTTCACCTTAAAGTTGCCTTCAACTGAATTAACACAGAAACATAAGTTTTCAGTTGGTTAATATGTCCCAGTAAATTTGTGGTAACATTCTTGTTAGCTTTGCAGTTATAATATGTAGGCTCTCTCCCGGAGCAAAGCTAGACAAAAACCAAATCCCTCTGATGATCTGTATTTTTTCAGTCCAATTTAATTCCAATAATTATTAGTATATATTAGGCCTTATTTCTAACACATTCTTTTGCCTACTATTTTTCATGGATATTTTGCTTACTTCTCTACTTAATAGATAATGAAAATTAGTTCTATTATCTTCTATTGATTTAGGAATAATTTGTTAATTGTTTTTGACATTCATCTTTCTTGTTCTTAAAGTCTATTTTTGCCATAACAGTCAAACATTAAATAATGTCTATCATCTTAATATATAAGAATAATTTTGTATAAATTCCTCTCTTTGAATATAGTAATATTTTAGGCATATGATATACAATTTCTATCATTCTAGTAAATTTTTATTAAATACTATAATTTTCTGTAGGGACAAGTGCTTTCCATATCATGATTCTGCACTTGGAATATTCTTTTCTTTGCTTAATTGTACTGTTTAATATGTCTTTGAGGAAAAAATTCACAACGTTTGAAAAATGATGCCAGTCTCACTTAATGTGCTAATTATTTAGCTGGGTATAAAAGTTCATTTTGTTTAATCATATCTCTTGATGCTTTTGGAAACATCCTTCCAAGACTATGGAGCATATGATTTTGTTTCTTTATTTTGTTTTGCCTGTAGTGACAGTGTCTCACTATGCTACTAAGGCTCACCTTGAGTTTATGAACCTGTGCCTCATCCTATAAAGGACTGTGATTACCACTGTGGTCTTCCCACATTGTGATCTGCCACACCCATTGGGTAGAAGTTCTCGGGAATTAAAAATAATTAGTGAATGACATTGAGTGGTTTGTTACATGAAGATTTAATAGAGTTGAGCCAAATTTCTTAGATGTTGACCATTCTAACTTTTCCCATGATGTTCTGTACTGCTCATTGAAATTACTCACTCTGATGTATAATGTTGATTGTTGAGTTGAGAACCCACATACTCACCTAGGAGACACATTTCTGCTCTTGTCTGCCACAAACTTTCTAAATTAAACTCATTAAATTTGGAAGCTCTAACCTAAATATGACCAACATTTTTCTTGGGTTTGGATTCTGGACTTACTATGTAGAAAAGCGAACTGAGTATCAGCATTCAATTCTTTCTGCTTTCTGATTATGGATTGAAAGCCTCAAGGCCCCATAGCCATGATGTCTCTGTTGTGATGGACTGTACCCTTGAGATGCAAATCAAATAAAACTTTAAGTTGCTTCCTGTCAGTTATTTGCTTAAATCAGAAATAAACTCAGTAGTACTAACATTACCTTCATAAGTAAGGTACATTTTCATTAAGATTTTTAGAGTGTTTTGTTTGATGTTAGTTGTCTCTGCTCATAACTATATATATGTTATATGTAACTAAAAGTATTTGACAAAAATATGTCATCCCCTCACTTTCTATGAATATATATATAGGTATAGGTACACACACACACACATCACTGTTTATTCTATTAACATAGTGTCAGACATATAGTTGTCATCCATCAAATTAAATGCCCATTCTGTTAAAAAAAATGAATGTAAAAGTAAATCACCCTTTCATCCTGCTTCTCCCAAGTGACTTTCATGTGGAAGTATTTCATTTAGTTACTAAGTGAATCAGATTTATTGAAAGCATTTTTTTCATCTGATCACTAGGATTATGGGTGCTGCCTTGACTAAGACTTCTGAATGACTGAAATACATTAATCTAGATACCTAAATGTTTATGAAATTTCTAAGAACTTGAAATTTTAAATTTGGAATCAAAACTTTCTATTCTAAGTTCACAGCAAAACCCATCCTTTACACATGGAAATGCTTGATCAGAGTAAACAGTATGAAGTAATCACCAAGCTGAATGTAGGTCCAAAGCATGTTCAGTTTTCAGTGTAGTAGACAAGGGCAGCTGTGGTACTTGAGCAAGCTGTTGGGTTCTAGGAAGCTTTGGAGTTTTAGAGACTTAGTGTAAGAAGTTTTTCTTTAAAATAAATTGATACTCTTTTTATTAGACATTTTTATAGGATTCTTAATTTTAGCATTCAAGTGAAATTTTAACTCCTTTTAATTGTATTCTTTAACATAGCTGTGCACTACAATAGTCACAAAGGGGTATAAACTTAGCTATCAAACTCTAGAGTGACTACATGGTATGCTGGAGTGGAAAAGGAATTGCTTAAGTAACCTGCCAGGCTCTGCTGAGTATAAGCGTGTGTGTGTGTGTGTGTGTGTGTGTGTGTGTTTGTACTCTCATGTGTGATTCTTCATGCATGTATATGTACTTGCATTTGTAATTGCTGACCCCATAATTTGGGTCTAACAAGTTTTCCATAGTATTAACTCTTGGACTATTTGGGCACTCCTTCTTAATAATTGGTATTGGTGTCATTGCTAAGTTAGTGACTAAATCACTAGGTTGTGAAAGTTTTTGCTTATCTGCGGCAATATGAGTGTGTGATTGAGTGGAAGGATAAATGGGTGGGTAAACACTTGTTGCAGAGATACATTCGATGGAGTTAGTTTTCATGTAGCTGCATGTGAATGGCTGCTGAGCAATAAGTAGATATTTTTAAATATTCAGACTTTGACATTAAAATAACCATGTCTATAGACCCTGTTATATAGTCTCACTTGTGGAGAACTTGAATTAATTTTTATTTTATAAAACTTATAACTTACCTATTTTAATTTATTATAAGTACTAAGAATAGCTTTAATCAAAAGTATAATTTAACTATTTCAAATTTAATGGTTGGTCAATTACAAATGGTCAGTAAATCTCTCTTTCTTTTATTTTTTTCTTTTAGCCTCATAAATAGTCATCTGGCATTAAATATTTGTGATCTAGGCCAGTAACCTTTTTCAATCTCACAGGACCTTTTTTAATTAAACTATATCTTTGTCCCATGTCTGTAATCCGCTCACTGACATTTTCTATACAAGACACCTTGCTGAAAAAGGTCAAGCAGTACAGTTATAAATGGAAAAGAGATTAAAAGAATTCTCAAGCCATGGGGTGATCTAACCGTGAGTTAAATATGGAGCAGTTCTTAGTAGGGTAGGCATACTCAATAGACAAGGTGGAATCCTACGGGTAGATTTTAATGATTGGGAAAACAAAGCAAATGAAAATTAATTTAATGGCAAAAATGAAAAATACACCACCTCTTCAAGATGCCACAGCAATTGTTATGAGGCTGTCACAGGCACACAATGTGCAGGAAAACGATGGCAGAACACATGTGTGGTGTTTGTCCAATTCTTGCCTACAAAGACACTTTTGTTGCTTCAGTAAACCTTGCAAATGTCAGGTTAAGGTTAATTAACTATAAGTAAAAGAAACACATTGAAACTTATATGCATCAATGAAGAGTAAGAAAGGAATGTGAAAAGCGAATCAGAAAGAGAGAATACGAAATCAGCACATTCCTGGCAATTCTATTTTAGCACCTATGTACTGAGCAAGAGTGCATCACTTGGGAGGTAAATATCTTCACAGATGTGACTAAGATTATTTTCACCAGAACATTAAGCAGAAATTGAAACCGGATTTCCCCCCCTTGATATTCTCTTGCTGGCATGTTATGACCAAATCTTGCTGAATCGGTGCCACACTGTGATGCATTTAATGGTGTACATGGGCGCAACTAAACAACACATTACTTGTAATGTCTGACATAACCCAACAAAGCATGGTGCTCAGGTACTGAAGCACACTGCCTGTTTCTCAGGGGGCATTTAGTTAGACCCAAGTGGCCACCCTTTTCTGAAAAGTCTTTACTGTTAATTTCTTCCTGTCACTTTTATGTGGTCCAGTCATAAAAAGGGTCCCCTTCCATCCTTCTGTCATCAGAATGCTGTGGCTTAGATGTTAATGTAGGTGGCAAAAACAGTTGACTTGGAGTTTTAATCTTAGGATCTCTCACTGTTGTTAGTGTCTGTAAACAATGCGCTTGGTGCAGCCAGCTTTCTTTTAATTCTCATTTAAAGGCGATGTTGAATGCATTTAAATAAAACCAGATCTAAAACTTGGACTTTCTTGTAACCACTTTTGGTGTTGCCCGCTTTGGCTTTCAGGCAATTGTTTTCAATGATGAATAAAAAGGTTACCATTTGAATTCTTTAGCTCTTCTAAGATTCCTGGCAGCAATGGAGCTGTCAACACCCAGCAGACCATCCCTGCCCAGAGTAACCTGATGCTCTACTTGAGAACTGCAATAGTTGACAGGCTGACATTGTGATGCCTGTGACCCGGCAACATCCTAAGCTTCAAGTCAGCTAGCAAGCCAGACAGTCAAGACCATTTCTGCATCGAGAAAAATAATGTTTGTTTTTATTCATACATTTACTTTGTGGGGAAATCTTTCATTTGAATAAAGCTGGTTGTATATCTAAAAACCAGGCAACTCAAAGTCATAAATTTTTTTTTCTGGGTATTTTCACCAGATACTGTTGGAATTAAGCGTCTTTTCTTCTTAATATGGTTTGTTCTAGTTGTCATTGTCAACTAAGAAAAGTTGAAAATTTAAAAATTCAGTTAATAAGGTATTTGCTTTTTTCTGAATAGGAACTAATTTTCTGAAATGACTGTTTGTCATTGATTACGCTAGAATCCTGGAAGGCAAAATGTGATCATTTTTTCAGAAACCAGACAAAATGGACCAAGTGACTCTCTACCGAGTATTTTAAAATTATTATTTTTTAGTTAGTATTCTTAAAATTCTTACCTATCAGAAAGAAAACAAGTTGAGTGACAATGAGATTACGAAAATTATTTATCCACTCATATTCTGAACTGAGCGTATCTTCCTAATGACCCTGTTGCTGCTGTCGCAGTTGCTGACATGTGGATGCCCAGGTAGCTAAGATTCAGGGACATTATAGAATTTGCCTAGAGGTATAAATATAGCAAGTTGATTTATCTCAAAACTCATGTTTCTCTACATACAGTACTCTTCCATTTAATAAGCTGTCTGCCCTGCCATCAGAAATAGTGTTATAGAATACGGAGTTGCCTGGCACGGTAGCATGTGCCTGTAAGCCTATCACTTAAGAGGCAGGAAGGAAAGCACACAAATTTGGGGTCAGTTTGAACCACATAGTGAAAGTCTATCTGGAAAAAAGCTACTTTTAAAAAAATGTATAACTTGTTTGTTAATTTCCCATTTTATCACATCGCCTAGATTTAAAAGATATGGCTATAAGTCAATTTTTCCCATAAGTCAATAAAAAACAACTGGGAATATCAAATTCTAGTACACAATATTAAAATGTTACTCAAGGAGCTTTGTTAAAAAGAAAAACATGCAAATTTTCTGATATGCATAGGGATATAGAAATAAGTTGTGTTTGAAAGTACAAATATAGAATTATATCTTATTATCTACCTTTAAGAGATTTTCCCCTCTGCTTTATAAACTGTAATTTTCCACGACTGGATAAATTCTACAAAGTGTATTTATTTCTAGAAACGGAACAAACTGTTTGTGATGTAAATGCACTAGGCATTTGCTAGATGGTGCTGCAACATACTATTGAAAAGCTCTCATAAGCATGTTTTCTAGTAGGAAATTTTCTTACAGTTAAGAATATTCACATCTGCCTTAATGTATGAGGTAGACTTCTGATATATGTATTATTTTTTTAAAAAAGTAAAGTTCTTGTATGTCTTTTGCCTCTATCTAGATTTCAACTAACATTTCTTTAATTTGGCCTAGATTGCGAAATATAGCTTAGTATCCTCATAGACCTTTTAAACATGTGGACAAAAATTAAGAGATCAGTGAAAATGCAAAAATATGATTTCTTTTGTGTTTCCAGTAATAAGTTTTTTTTCACAAAAGCAAGAATAGAGAAATGAGATTATAATAAAATTAGAGGCTTTTTTAACAGAGAGAAAAGACTACATCATGGGAGAAAATAACTGTAGAACTTCTGGCAATGGGTTGAATCCCACAATATTTGAAAAACCTGGTGCAGTAGCAAATAATAAAAAAGAATAGAGCAGAAGTGACATGTAGACATTAAGAGGCATCTTTCTAAAGAAGACATTGACATTGCGTAAGCTTGCAAAAAAAAAAATACCCAACATCGATAACCATTAAAGAAATGAAAACCCAAACCATAGGAATCTAATCCATTCCAGTTCAAATGACAACCATCAAAAATACCCAAACCAAAATGTGCCAGTGAGATGTAGAAAACCAAAAACATCAAAAATTCAATTACTACAGACACCATGGAAAAAGAGTACATAATTCCTTTAAAACTTAAGAACAAAACCACCATATAAGCCAGCAATACAACTAGTAGATACATCTTTGAAAAAAGTGAAATCAGTATTTCAAGGAGATATTTGTATTCTCACATATGTTATAACACCACTGTAAATAATGCAAAGAAGTAAAAACTTCCCATGTGATGAATACATAAAGAAAATGTGATAGAATATCAAATACTATCCAACCATCACAAGAATAATTAAGACAATGTGGATGAATGGGAGATTGAAAAATACTATGTGATATGGCTTATTTGTAAACAATGTCACAGAAGTTAAAATAGTACTTGTTACTATTTTATTACTAAAAAACATAAGAGTGGGAAAAACTTGATTAATAAGTATTGTTACAATTAATATTAAAATTAAGATCTGCAGTTTTTATTTATTCTAAGGTAACTATACACATTAACAATATGCTGTATGTTTTGTTAAAGTAAAAGAAATTTCTTTATTGTTTCTACCACCATCAAATGAGAAATGGAAATGGGAAGATTAAAAACATTTCAGTTTTAATAATAGTCAATATAACCTAAGGAAAAAATGATTTTTGTATATGTTACTTTTATTTTCACATTTTATAATAAAATTTACAAAATTAAAAATCAGCAAAGAAGTGTGAAGTTGATACATATGTTCAATATTTTCATTTGACAATGGCCAAACACATTACGAATTAAACTATCATATTGTACCTAAAAATTGCATATAGATATTATAGCAAGTGAAATTTAATTAATGGAAGTAATATCACTCTGACTGCTTATTTATGATTTTTGAGACCCGACACAAGGTTTTCAAATACTAGGCAAAGACTCTCTCCCACTCAGTGAAAAATTAAACCTTACGATGATTGAATTTTAAACATGAAAATTCAGTAACTTGAAACATAAAACTATTCAATTTTTCTCTATTTTCCTTCTTATCAGAACAAGTGTCTTATTGTTTAAAAGCTAAATTTTAAGAATATTGATTTATATATGCCACAACTATTAGCTTTGTTTATTGATGAAGTACAGCCTATGTCTTAGACAATGTCCTACAAAATTATCTTTTCACAGAGAGAAAGATGCCACATAAAGGTAAAAGAAATAGTGACAGCATATATTTGCTAACCCAAATTAACTGTAGATATCAAAATTATAACTTTTCAGAACTTCAAAGCACCTGGGATCTGTATGACCTAAAAATAAGAGCCTGGAAAGTAATGAATTCCCTTCTTAAGAGCCCAGGGCTCTGAGATTCATCACTCAGAAAATCTTCCCAACCTGGATAATAGCTCTTGCTTTATCTCAAATTCAATGCTTCTTTTTCTATCAATACAAATTGCTCAGCCCTTATTATACTATTGGGATGTATGTAATTTTAGGACTGACCACTTACTATTGAATAATCAATAGGGGCAGGGGTCTCTTCTCTGGGAGAGACTACTTCTCCTCCTCTCAGTATTTCTTAACTCCCTGATGCCCTTGGTCTAAAGATTGGTTCTTATGAGGTTTTTCCCTTCCCTGTTAATGTGTCTATTGGTGTAGTCCTTGTCCATGTCTTGTTTAGTCACGCTATTGACGCTACCTTCCTGAAATTTCTAGCAATGCAATTTAGAAGCAGATCACGTAGTCCTCTGGCTCTTAGTGTCTTTTTGCCTCCACTTCTGTGTCTTTCCCTGAGCCTTAGAGGCAGGGGTTGTTCCATAGATGTACCAACTGAGGCTGCACCAACAATAACTTTTTTCTCTACATTTCGATTGTTTGTGGGGTTTTGTAATAATTTCCATTTGTTGCTAGAAGTTTCTTTCATGAGGTGTCAGAGTTATACTTACCTTTGGGTATAAGAATAAATGTTTAGGCTCTATTTCAAGATCCATCATCTCACTAGTCCCAGGTGGTTGGCTGGGCTCAAATACCAGGAATGACTTCCGTCATGTTGAATGGGCCTTAAATCCAACTAGAGAGCTATTGGTCAAAGGCAAGACATGAGGGCTACTACTGCACCCTTAGGGTTGCTGTGCCATGCTGGTATGTGTGTACTTCACTAATCAGAACTGGGTAGGATTGATTACTTAGGGTTGCTGTGCCATGCTGGTATGTGTGTACTTCACTAATCAGAACTGGATAGGATTGATTACTACATAAAAACAAGCTCAAGGAAGAGGCTTTCAGGTAAACTCAGCCTAGATGCTTTTAGTCCCGTGTCCTCTGAACAAACTTTCAGACAGGAGCTTCTCATGCCTGATATGGGGTATTTTTATTGGATACTCTATGGCTCTTGTCTTGAAAGGAGATTATCTGCTTATGTTTGAAACCACACACACATACACACACACACACACACACACACACACACACAAACACCATGACTACCACCACCACTGAGAGACAGAAACAGAGACTCATATGCACCATATGTAATTTTAGATAAATAAATAGTAAAAGCATTCCTTATCACCTTCCAACTTCCTTAATGTTATTTTACACTTCTCCCTCCTCTCCTTCTCTAAAACTATGACACTTTTGTAATGTTTGTGCTGGTCTACAATTATTGAAAATAAATGTTTATTACATATGAATACTATGTAAAGTTCTGGGTATCAATAGCACTGATGTGGTAAGGAATTGGTAACGGAGGTCAAAGTTTTAAGTCTTTGCCTATTCAAAGATTTAAAATTATTACAAGTAGTAATTTATATAAGAAACAAAAAGTTAAGAGGAATCTCTAGGCTAGCCGTTGAAATGAGACTAAAGATAAAATAAGCTGTTTCCTTGTGTTTTCTACTACTTTGATGTAATAATAATCCTGAATTTGTAAGTATTTGATAATAGTTTCAAAAACATGAAATACAAAATAATTGGTTTAAAGGAAAAGAAGTCAAATCTACAATGACATAAGGACAAATTCTAGAATATTTTCTACTAGTTGAAAACACCATTATTAATAGAAACATTATTAACAGAAACCATTATTAATAGAAACATTATCAAATATGATAGACAACTGGACACTGATGAACATGTAGAGATCACAAAATATAGCTGCAGAATACTTTACATTGTGAAGAATTACATGATAAAGTTTACCATATTCTGATTATCAACTCTAATAAACTAAGAACTATATTACAGAGTGAGATAAAATTGAATAACTAATGACAAAAGCACAACTGAAAATCAAAGGCAAAGGTGGTTATTGAGCTCTCCCTTCTATATATTTACTAGATAAAAGAAGAAAATATGCAACCACTCATGCATGCAAGGGCTTAGTTGAGTTATGTGTGGATGATGCAATCACACATGTATGTGGGTCATGCGTGGCCCTGTAGCCATTAGGTAATTCTGCCTGAGAGCTTGTCCTCATATGCATGGCCCTAGAACCTGGAAGTGTCAGCCTTATTGTGGCTTAAATCATAACACTAAGTTCTTAAAGAATCTTAAATGCCATAATCTGTAGGTATCTGTTGTGCTGAAGATTATCTATCTAACTGAAATATATCTCTGTATATCTAGAAAAGCTAACATGACTACAAGCTTTACTATTAAAGATGACTATATATAAATCCATAATTTTTAATTATACATTACATTTTTGAATGAGCTGTATAAACACAATACCCAAAACAAGAGTAGGAATATACATATAGCAAAGTTGACCTTAAATCTATATCAATAAACCAAAGTCCATACTAATGTATTCATTTCTCTATCATACCCCTTTAAATGAAAACAAACATTTATAAACAATCATTTTGGGAATTTGGGCATGGTTTTCTTCAAAACGCTTCCTGCTGTTTATTGGGCGAAGTACTTTTAGGGTTCCCAGAGACCTTTCAGGGGTTTTGTTCTATCAAACTACATTAGTTTGGAAGGAATCCACAGGGTCCCATCCTCTGAGGAAACAAAAGCAGAGCCTCTTTTCCGAAGTAACATATCCTTTGACTCAAATTTTGAAGTCAAGATACCTTTAAAATATATATGTTGGCTTATCTTAGCAGCTCCTAGAGTCAAATATCTCTCTGCAGTCAGAAAATTCAAGAAAAGCACAATAATATACATAATCCAGACATTCTGTATATTTTCCATCTTTATGTGGCTTTTAAAAACTCTATTACTTTTTAATATTTATTTTATTATCTTTAATCCTTTAATCTATGACTGTTTGTATTCTTTCTTAAGCCCATATACATTTATCCAACTCTGTGACCAGTTCAGAGGTCTTTTTCATATGAATCTGTCTTATTGTGTCTGTAAACATTTTATGACCAGAGACATTTTTTTTTTTAATGCTAAATGGTTAGGACTAAAACTGCAGCTGTGTCTGATGGCTCCACCCTGTCCAACACAGCTGAGTTATGTTCACCACCTCTGCAAGCTATGCTCACTGCCACAGCTCCAGGGACACAGAGGGTCTGTGTTGCCATTAAGCAGCTTGTAGCACTCTGCTCACAAACCCTAAGTGCTCTCTAGCAGAGCCTCCTGAAAGTCAGGGCTGTTCATGCTGCCAGTATGAACCTGGAATCATTTTCTTAAAGGAACCAACCCTCTGCTTGCATCCTGCAAACCATGCCTATCTAAAAAACAATGTGGCTACCATGAAGCTGCAATTGGATCCTGTTTTTATGATTCTAGAAGCCCTCTTTTTTTTCTTAAGTTTTTTTCAGTCTAATGTGGATCCATGCCCCAGACAGTGGACACCATTCGTAAAAGGAGACTGCTCAGTTTCCTGGCCACCTCGACCCGAATAACCACACAGAAACTATATTAATTACAACATTGTTTGGCCTATTATCTCAGGATTCTTATAAACTAACTCTTTCATCTTAAATTAATCCATTTCTATTAATCTATGTATCACTACAAGACTGTGGTCTACTGGTAAGATTCCAGTTTTCAGCATCTTTCTCCTTCAGCAGCTACATGGCATCTCCCTGACTCTGCCTTCTTTCCTCCTCTATATCTGGTTGCATTTCCAGCCTTGCTACATTCTGCCCTGCTGTAGGCCAAAGCAACTTCTTTATTAACCAATGGTAGTAAAATATATTCACAACACACAGAGGGGAATCCCACATCACATGGCCTCTTTTTCATTAATTTTATTACATGCATATATCTGTGTGTGTATGTGTTTTTGAGTCTGTGTGTTTATTCCTAAATATAACCTGTTCAGTCTCATGAATGTTCTCAGGGCTGACCTATTGGCTCTGGACAACTAATTGGTGTGCTCTTTCCTGAAGAAGACTACCTCTCGTTTCTCCCAGCTTTCATCATTTGCCTACAACTTTTGTGTAGTGTTGAGACCTTGAGGGCTTTCTCCTATGCAGTCTGACACACTCATTGGTTTTTATACTTGTTTGGCTCACATTGCAACCATTGCTCTGGTGTAGCTTCTGACACTATGAAAAGACATCTATCTCATGGTAAAGTTCCTGATCCTCTGGCTCCTGTAAATTTTACCCTCACTTCCAAAAAGAGCCTTGAGTCTTAGTGTCAATATATACTGTAGAAGTCTCCACTGAGATCAGGTACCAAAACTCTGCATTTTTATTGGTTGTGGTATTCTGTAATGGTCTTTGTTCCAAAAAGAAGTTTCCTTCATGAGACTATCACATTTTCTTGTATGTATGAGGCTGAAACCGTAGCTTGTTGTTAGGGATTATACTTTAAACATCCTTTTAAATATGTATAAAAAAACTTTCTTAAAATATAACTTAACCACTGAGTCATCTCTTCAAGTCCAGGTTATAATTTTCCATCGCATAGAATCTAGCCCTTTTTCTGTCAAGATTAAAATTAAATTATTAGCACAAAGTTGAGAGTAAATATAAAAATATTAGTTGCTGTCATTTAAATGAGTGAAGCACAAGTGTATTTTGAAGATTAAAAGATATGTTATTTATATTTAATCTTACAAAATGAAACACTTAGATGTAAATCCATCAAATGCATACAAAAGCTATATGATGTAAATTTTGATCAAGGACATTTAAAGAACTGAATGAACCAATATATTCTATTTGTATATTCTGTTTTTATGGACAGGAAAACTCAATGATGTAGAAATGTCAGTTTTAACAATGTGATCTAAAGATTTGGTTCATTCGCATCATTTGGGTCATTCAAATCAGGGTTTCACCAACCTTTATAAACTGATTCTAAAGTAAGTATTAACTTGAAAAAGTCTTGGAACTGGGCTTATGCGGTATAGAAATGGAACATATTCAGATTAGTGACATAGTTGTACTTCAAGACTTACTACAGAGCTATGATCAAATCAATGGCACAAAGGGAAAGAGGAGATGGATGGGTAGATGAACAGACTAGAATAGCTAGCTAGACCAGAAGGAGACCAACACAAGTAACTTGTGGTGTAGGAATGATGGAAATACAAGTTTAAAATATTTTTCCAGGTGGTAGAATAGGTAGACATTATTACTCATGGTTGTAACATAAACTGTGAAACACTGCAAGCAATACAGAGACACCACAAACAGAAATTAGAGCCATGTCTATCCTGTGTGTAACCTTATACAGACTCACATCAGTAATGTGCAGACAAATAAAATTCCAGAACCTTTTCTGACGATCCCATTTCTTGCAAGCTTAGAAGTTAGACTGACTTTACGTCTGTTTAGTTAGATTTGATGATGACCATTCTGATACAAGTTAAAGAGCTTCCCTGACTCATTTAAAAGATTATTCGCCCATGTTATTTTCCCTTTCTGATCATCACACCAAACGCAAAGCCTCCTTAGAGAATTTAGTTTGGAGCTCTGGTTGGCTTGCAATGTGAAGATGCAGTGAGACTGAGGACAGGGAAGGGGAGCTGCGGACAAGGGGAGCAGCATACAGAGGGCTGTTTCACAGCAATGCTGCATGAACCAGCTGAGATGTGCATGTCTCCCTTTACACATTAAAGTACCTCCATTCATTTCAAAGTTTCCAAAGTAAGAAATCCTTGGTTTCCTTAGTAAATTCAAATTTTTTAAAAAAACAGGCAACTGTGGAGGTCTATTTCTTTTATATGATCTTCTGAAGCCAACTCCGTATTCCTCTCTGATCCCATTCTTTTCTATTAGAAACCTTTTTTCATATAATATATTTTGATTATATTCTTTCCTCTCTCTCCCAATTTATCCTTTATTCCTTACCTCCCTACCCACTCAACTTCCTGTTATTTCTCTCTCTCCTACTTTAAAAAAATAAATAAAGTCCCAGAAATTAAAACAAATAAACAAAAAATAACAAAACACAATAACAAGCATGCAAGCCCCCACACACAAAACAACAACAACAACAAAATACAAAGACAAAAAATATCATTGTGTCTTCTTTATGTTTGCCAACTACCCCTGAGCATAGACAACTCACTGGAAAAAGTGATTTCCCTTTTCCAACAAGAATCAATTGCAAACAGCTCCTTTGTTAGGGCTGGGTCTCCATGTCCCTGTTCCATCTCATTGCTGAGATTTTGTCCAGTTTGAACCTGTGAAGGTCTTGTGCATGCTGTCCTAGTCTCCGTGAGCTCGTTGGTGTGTTGGTTCTACTGTTTCTGGAGGGCACTGTTTTCTTGCAGACATCTGCCACCTCGCATTCTTACAGTCTTTCCATGGTCTTTCCTGAACAGATTCCTGGGCCCTGGAGGCAAGTGTTTGGGGAGAAGTGCTCCAAAGTCTGTAATGTTCTGAATGTTTTCTGCGTGTGGGTCTATCTTGGTTATGCCGTGACCAAGAGAACTTATAAAAGAAAACATTAAAAGAAAAACAAACATAACAAACAAACAAACACTGGGCAGGGGTGGCGCACGCCTTTAATCCCAGCACTAGTGAGGCAGAGACAGGTGGATCTCTGTGAGTTCGAAAAGCTTGGGACCAAGCAAGAATTCAAAGGAGGGGCTGGAGAGATGGCGCAGGAGTTAAGAGCACTGCCTGCTCTTCCAGAGATCCTGAGTTCAATTCCCAGCCAACCACATGGTGGCTCACAACCATCTGTAATGAGATCTTATGTCCTCTTCTGGCATGCAAGCATGCCTGCATGCAGAATACTGTATTTGTGATAAATCTTAAAAAAATAATTCAAACGGTTAAACTTATAGGGCCATTCTCTTTCAAACTACCACACAGTCTCTGTGTTACTTAACATCTAGTGAAAGAAGCTTTGTCCAGCATGGTTGGAGGAATATTGACCTACTGAGTCATCTTTCTAGCCCAATAATATTGAGTTTTTAAATGTCATTCTTCAAATTAATCTAGTAACGGGAAACTGTACCTTCTGGTCATATTGTTGAAAATTCTCAGAGATATTGGTATGTGATCATTAGAAAATAAACTCTGTGTATCAGGTGTGCTCATATCTTAGCACAGATGAGAGGGCAGGAATGCCCTCCTCTTGTTGCACAAAATTGTAAAGGAAAAGCCTAGAATTCTGTCTTGCTGCTTCAAGTGTTATATTGCTGTGAATAATAATCATTAATTTCCCCCTTGTGTTTGCCAAGTGCGTATTTCATTATTTGGCTGCACTGACAACAGATGAAGGTAAAAGAGGCAATACTCAGGAGCACAGTTACTGATAAATAATTACGACAAGGGCATTATAATTATTTAATTAAAATCTGCGCATGGGGGGAGATTATGAGTCTTTCAACTTGCTACCCCATTTAGATGATGCTACTCATTAACCAGTTTAGCCCGAGTCAGCACTGAACTGTCCACATGCTCCATTTTATCTCTGAAACCTGTGCAGTCAGCACCATGGCTGCATGCTCTGCGTCCCACGATAACTGAACACAGGCACCCTCCCTGTTAGCTTTGGGAGACGCATGGGTGTCTTAACTACCTATAACCCTCTCAAAAACCATCCTGGGGCTGAGGAAGCTTTCCCGTGAAACATAATATCCAGAAATCGCACTGGCCTTTATTCTTATTAAGGTACATACACACGTCTCAATCAAGTAACAGTAGTGCACAATGCATATGTGTCAAAGCATCACCCAGAAGCCTGTGGATATATACAATTATAATGTTGTTATATTATTATTCAAAACAAATTTAAACTTAAAAAGTCACTAAAGCCCCTGCCCCCCACCAAAATACCAATCCGAAGAATGAGTTCTGTCTGAAAGTTCTTTTTTTCTGATGTATTAAAGCACATGATGTTGAGTTGGATATTTATTGTGTCAATTCTATGACTATCAGCCCCAAACCCACCCTGCAGCCACATGTCAGACTACCACCATTAATCATAAATGTAAATTCTTATATCTTCAACTTTTTCAACTGAAGTACATGCACACACAAATGCATGCGTGTGCCTGCACACACACACACACACACACACACACAAATTATATTCCAAAAGAGCCTAGAAAACTGAGAATCATGATCTTAATTTGTCACTTGGTTCCTCTTTCCTTTTACTTTGGTGTCCTATTGATAAGTCGTTTTGTTTTATTCTACTATGGCCCAATTTTATGATTTACCTAGTTTCTAAAAATATAGGAAATTACTCTGCTTCTAAAATCAGCTTGAAATAGGACATCAACAAACTCCCATGGGCACAGTACCTATGAAAAATAATATAATTAGAACTGTGGGCAAGCAGTATTTTAATGATAATTTAAAATCATGTTTCCTCGAATCTGGGATATTTTCTTTTTGTTTTATTATTTGTTTTTAAAGTTTTTGTATTTTTATACTTCTGATTGCTTTAAAATTTTATTTATTAGCATCGTTTGATTACACAAGACAATAAATTTCACTGTGATATTTTCATATATGTCTTGCGCACATTGCCATCACTTAATTAACTTCACAGGCAACCCAGTGGGCTACCTGGTAGGTCACTTTTTTTGGGGGGGAATAATTTCTGTGCCACATTGCATAATTTTTGTATTTTAATATTCTAAATATCATTAGAGTATAATACTTTCACTGATTAAGAAGTTCAGAGTGATATATCCATACAATTTCTATACTGTGCAGTGACCAAATCCACCCCTCTCTGCTTCCTATGACCTTCCCATCCCACCTTTACTTTTCTTAAGTAGTAACTTTTTCTTTCCTTGCTTTGGTTGGAATGTGAAATATCTTCCATAGGTCCCTTCATTTGAACTCTCAGTCCTGAGCTGGAGATGTCATTATGGGAGCCTGTGGAAACTATAGGAAGGGTTGCCTCACTAGAAGAGAGGGATCCCTTGAGGAGAGCCTTGGGGATTTTATATCCTGGCTGCACTTCGTGTTCACTCTCTCCCTCCTGGCTGTGGACACATGTGACTAGCAAGCCTCTGGTTCCTGTTGTATGCCTTCTCTTCTTCATGCCAAGATGAAGGAATGAGCTCCTCCACCGATAAGCTACAGCAAACCCTTCTTTGAATTCCTTCTTGACAGGTGTTTAGTTACAGCAATGAGAAAAGTAACTAGGAGAACCCCAAGTAACTAGGAGAATGCCAACTCTTCACCCTGTGTTGTTCTTTAATAATTACCTCTCATGTTGCTTTCCACTTCTCTCTCTCTCTCCCTCTCTCTCTCTCTATATATATATATGTATATATATGTTTAAAATCAATATATTATATACATGTACAGACAGTTCTAGTTGTACTTTATATTAAAAACACAGATTCTACATTCAAGAGCAAGCATGTTTGTCTTTCTGTATCTGACTTCTTCCTCTAAATGCTATCCAGTTCTATCCATTTTCTTGCAACCTCATCCTTTCATTCTTCTTTATAGCTGAATAAAGCTCCATGTGTATTTCACCACAATTTCTGTGTTCCTCTGCTCCCAGGCATTGCAGATGTTTCTATATCATGGCTATAATAAATATTGTAGCAATAAGCAATAATCTGAAAATATCTCTGCGGTGTGTTGACTTAGAACCTTTCGCATATATGTCTACCAGGATTGTTATAGTTCAATCACATGACATTCCTATTTTTATCTTGTAGAAACCTACATATTGATTTCAGTAGTTGTTATACCATTTCATATTGCCAACACAAGTGCATGAGTTTCTCTTTTTCTATATCCTGTTCAGCATTTGTTATTGTTTTCTTCATGGTGGCCCATCTGACTGGAGTTAGTTGGCATCTCAAAACATTTCCATTTCCCTGGTGGTTAAGGATGAGACACATTTTTCTGCACATTTATCAGTCATTTGTATTCCTTCTGTTGAAAAATCTTCATTTGTTCATTTATTAATTGGATTACTTGGTTCATAAGTTTGTCAGTACTTTATATATATTTCTCCTAGCAAATGTGTCATGGGCAGGGATTGTCTCCCAATGCATAGACTTGCTTTTCACTCTGGTAGTGTTCGCTTTTCTATTCTAAATCTTCTTAATATCCTGGATTCATACCTATCACCACTTGTGATTATTTTGCAGCTATTGGTGTCCTTTTCATAATGTCCTTGTCTATAGCTGCTTACATATTAAAGTGTTTTTTGTAGTTTAAATTTTGTATTTTACATTCAGATCACTTGCTGTACTTCGAATGGAAAACTTCCTTGAAAGTAGAGTATTTGACTGACATCCAGTGGTGGGTGATTTATCTCTTAGAAATCTGAGGTAGAACATGAAATTTTATATTTTATGTAACGCGAAAGAGTTATAAAAGTTTGGATGGGTGTTGGAGAGATAAATCGGTAGTTAAGAGCGCTTACTGGTTTTGAAGAAGACCACAGTTGAATCAGCACTCAGATGGCAGCCCATATCTCTTTGTACTTCCAATTCTAGGGGATCCAACATCTTCTGGTGTCCTTAGGCACCATACATGCACATAATGCAGACACACATGCAGTTCCCTAGTGGATAAAAATAATAATAAAATAAAACTGAAGTGATCAAATTAGCTTTTATAATTTGAAAAAAATAAGAATAGAGTGTCTTTTGTCTGCTAATAGAGGTAAATTATTAGTGTTCCAGGGGATACCCACACAAACACACACATTTATTGGCAGTGCCAATTGGATTTAGTAGATTTTTTTAAGATAAAGAAGGCAGAGGATCTGGAAACAACTGAAATGGGGAAATTGTTTGGATAACACTCTACTTCATAGTATACACATAGGAAATTTTCAAAGAATAGGAGAATACTATTCTATTAGTGTCCAAGAAATTATATGTGGATTAAGTAGGAAATAAATCTATTGATAATTTTTAATTTTAATTATTGTTTGTTGTACATAATGCCAGTAGTCTTTTTCAATAAACTCACTCACAATTAAAGTTTTCCCCCTTTTTTATGACTAAATCTATACAGCAACTGAGCTTCCTTCTGGGCACCTATCCATTTTGGAGGGTTACTTTAAACCTTTTCTTCTCTTATCTGAAATTTCCTTTTTTTTTTTTTACAATTCTTTACATACTTAGACATTTATAATCCTACTCCATAACTTTTATGAGCTTAAGTACCACCCACTACACCCACTAAAAAGACTTTTCCTTATCTTAACTTGAATCATTTTCCATTATTACACTTTGTTTGTTGCTTTCATATTTCAATTACATAACTATTCTTTGACTATTCATGTGTAACTATTTCCTTCTGTAGAATTTAGGCTACTAGAGTCCCATCATCTGGGAGACTGTGTGAACAACAAATGAGTCTCAGCCTGCTAGGATATTTAAAATGTTTCCCACATATAACTTGGTTCCTGCTAGTATTTTACTTTTTGATCTGAGATTGATAAATTATTGAATGGAAAATGTTAAGCAAACTGGGAGAACTGGGAAGTGCCTTTATTATCTTAAGAGTAGAGTATTATGATATGGCTTTATTAACTTGTTTGCTTAAATGTTTCATTTTATACTTCTGAAAAGTATTTTAAAAACCAACAAATTCACAAGGAAATAATAAAGCTGCTAAAATATTATTAGAAGAACAAATATTGCAATTTGATTACAAGTATATCTACATTGTCTTTGTCATGTGTCTCTGAAAGTGATGACTATCTCAAACATTTTTTCTAAGTCATATTTACATCCTTGAAATTACGTATATTACCTTGGGGTTCATAATTACTTGCTTAGCAGTTTTTGAAAAGAATTAAGATAAAAACCCCCTGCATTATAAATGGTGAACTTTATGAAACATATACAATTAAACTAATTGAAATTTTTAAAAAGAAAATCTCATTAAAGCACTTGAGATACTAATGTATATATATGTATGTATGTATACACAAAAATATGTAAAGTTTGTTCTATAAAAATATCCACACTTGTGTGCACATAATCTAACCCAATTGCATGATTTAAAAAAGCTTTCCTCTCCACACAACAAACTACAAGAACCTGACCTGTTTTGAAACAACACAACTGTGAAAATCTGTTAGACCCAATAGCATATAAGAGAGAGCCCACATATTCTTAAAGCTGTTAAAACTAATAAGCAGGAAAAACAATGAGAAGTGCAGCTAATAACAAAGGGAATCTCTTACATAATGGTCTAGCATTAAAATTTCTGAGATATCTCAGCTATGGGGTTGCCTCTTTATAAATGTAACCTAAAATGACATTATTATATCATCTTCTACGTGTAGATATGCACACGGTTGTTAAAGACCTTTAAATCTGATGTGCACTGACCTCTTGAACATTTGCTCTCACTGGTGGTTTCCAATTTCTTCTATGTCAAGTGGTGACCTTAACATTCTATCTCAGTGGTACAGCTATTAGAATACAGCCAACATGATAAATGCCTTTTCGTGTAATCCTGGGTCATGGTTCGTACTTTTCATATACTCAGTTGATATTTTAGCGTTTTCATGTTTCATTTTTTCTTTACGAATGATCATTTCATTTCAATTTTCATGCTTTCTCACAGGAAAGGAAGCACACAAATAACTTAATGAGCAAATGCAACTTCTGTGTTATATGGTTCAATACTACTGACCAACTTCTTTGGTATTTTTCAATTTATTTGAAGAAAAACACATGACAAGCTTTCTATTATTTTTATCTGAAAACCTATTTTCTACATTAAAATGTTAATGGTTTAACCTTTCCTAACCAATTCTCCACTTGTTTCTAACCATTTCGAAATGGTTTTATTATTAGGTCACTGGATTTTTCTCTTGACTTGAGCCACAGGCTGGCTTTCCCAGTTCATATTTACTACCCTAACATGAGGTGTGAAATGTGAAACCAAGGTATTCTTTCCAAGCATTGCTATCCTCAAGTTAACCTTGATTGACAGTGAAGGCAGAACAAGCCATACAAATCTCAGGGCATTAAAAAGACCAAGGATCATATCTAAATTTTGTCCACATAAATTGCATACAAGCCTAAGGGATCATTTTTATTTACCAAGATTTTAGCAATTCTAGCATTTGATATTTGTTCTTGCTATCTGTTATTTGGCTTTCGTAAAGTTATATTTACCTAAAGAAATTTTATATGCATCTGGAAGACACTCAAATAAGAGTTTCTAATGTTAATGAGAATTTATTTCATGGCCACTAAAAAAAATTTCATTATTTGAACACTAAAAGGCTACACAGTATAGTCAAAATGTAAGCTAAGCCATTTCCTAAATTATTAAACTGTGTTTATTTGGTGTCATCTGTTGAACATTTTAGAAACCAAAACAACTAGGAATGTCAAATTATCATTAATTTTACTAAGTTAAGGTACCATCTATGTGTCTAATACATATCTGAAAAATAGTTTGTTTAATGTGACAAACACTCATCTAAGTAATTTGCAAACAAAAATGGAAAAATTCTATTAAGTGATATTTTCTCTTGTGAGGCGTGGTTAATAGCAATTTAGGGCAGGTAAGAACTAAGCAATTTAACAATCCCTTTGTGGATTCCCTTGACCTACTATCTTGGAGGTCTTAAAACATCCTTGATAAAATGTAACAGTTGCTAAGATTTCCAAAAAGGCTCTATATTTCTCTAAGTGTATGCCTTCATCTCCTTTCAACTATTTATTTTTATAATATTCTTGTCTCTCAGAAAAGAAAAAAATATAGAGACCGATTACACAGATACAGATATAAAGCTGTATACATATTAGTTTGTTGTTTAATTGACTTACCTAGAAATCACGTGGATAACCTGATTTGGCAGATATTCATGCCTGATAACAGAAGAGTATATTGCATTTGTCTTAAAATATATGTCCATGGCTTTGAATCATCATTATGAAACACCACCTACATCAAAGCCATCCTTGTTGTCTTCCTATTGGAAGGAGTGGCCACTTGTTTGTCCAGACTGCCCGGCTAGCTTACACCCAAAATAACCACACAAAACTGTATTAATTAAAACACTGCTTGCCACTAGCTCTAACTTCTTATTGGCTAACTCTTATATATTAGTTTAACCCATCTCCATTAATATGTATATTGCTATTTGGCTGTGGCTTACCAGAGATTCTAACCTGCATCCATCTCAGGAGGAAGATCCATGGATTCTCTCCCTTTGCCCTTCTTCCCAGCATTCAGTTCTGTCTTCTCCACCTACCTAAGTTCTGCCCTATCAGGCCCAAAGCAGTTTCTTTATTCATTAACCAATGAAAGCAACACAAGAACAGAAGGACCTCCTATACCATTTCCCCTTTTCTGTTTAAACAAAAAGGAAGGCTTTAACTTTAACATAGTAAAATTACATATAACAAAACAGGTATCAAATAAGAATTATAGATCTAATACTTATATTTACTTTATCTTTTATCATAACTAAGGAGAACTATAACTATAACTATAAATTTTTCAACTCCATCAAAGACTCCAGAAGGATATAATATTACCTAAGTAAACAAGAAGTGCATTATAAACAACTTCCAAAACTCTAGAATTGGCAGAGAAATCTTGCTGCCTGGACAGTTACTCAAACTGTACCATTGGGGCATCCATCTTCAGCCTAAGGGCCCATAGTATCCAGCAGACTTTTTCACAAAGCAGGAGATTTCAAAGACAGTTCAGTCACTTTCTTCTGTATCCTGAAGAATGTCTCACAGACTCTTTCATGAAGTAGGAACCCCGAAGGAACATCTCACCTTTAGGCAAGTTTAGCAGTCATTTCTCTGTGGGTTCTGTATGTCCATTTTTTACAGCATACCATGAAGCAGTCCAGGAAAGAGCAGTTTCTTGCCCAAACAGCAAACCAACTCCATAAGGAGTCTCTTTGATACCCATCATCCTCTTGAAGTAGCTTGGTGCTGCCAGGAGCAGGTATGTCTCAATGGCATGAAAAGTCCTAAATTTTTAAAACATTTAAGTGCCATATTCTGAAGGTCTCTGAAATATTTGAAAAATATCTAACTGGAATATATCTTTATATATCTATAAAATCTAACTAACATGACTACAAGCATGACTTATAGATGATTATCTATTAACCTATATTTCTTAATTATACATTACATTTTTAAATGAACTACACCAACACAATACCTTAATCAAAATCAGAAATACATATACATATCACAAAATTGACCTTAAATTCATATCAATAAAGCAAGATTTTATTGCAATGCAAATCTATTTACCAATGCAAATTATTCATATCTATAGTGTATCCTCTTTTAAATGTAAACAATAATAAACAATACTTGGGCACAGTTATTTCTCTCCAAACTTTTTATTGCTGCATGGGCCACTATTAATCAGGTCTTTCATGGTGTATCCTATGTGCCAGGTTCATTTCAGTCAGCAGTTGAGCGAAGTAATTTTTAGAAGGTGTTCACAGCAACCTTTCAGGAGGCCTTGGTCCATGAAACCATATTGGTTAGAAGCAATCCACAGGTTCTCATCTTCTGTGAAAACAAAAGAAGAACCTCTTTTCCAAAGCACCATATCCTTAGACCCAAATTTGGAAATCATGATACCTTTAGAACATATATGCTGGTTTAGCTTAGCAGCCAATACAATGAAATGTTTCTCTGTACTTACTCCTTTCCAGTCAAAAAAAAAATTAAAAGAAAACACAATAATATACAGAATCCAGCAGTTTCTTTATTCATTAACCAATGAAAGCAACACATGAACAGAAGAACCTCCTACACCACCTTCCCAACATTCTCTATTACTGGACTACTAGAATATACCCATGTAAGAAAATTTTTAAAGAAATCAAATACCATACCATCTTACACCTGTCAGAATGGCCAAAATCAAAAACACCAAAGATTCCCTATGCTGGAGAGGATGTGGAGTAAGGGAACTCTCATCCATTGCTGGTGGGAATGCAAACTTGTGCAACTTCTTTGGAAATCAGTGTGGTGGTTTCTCAGGAAATTGGGAATCAACCTACCTCAGGATCCAGCAATACCACTCTTGGGAATATACCCAAGAGAAGTCCAATCATACTACAAAAGCATTTGTGCAACTATGTTCATAGCAGCATTGTTTGTAATAGGCAGAACCTGGAAACAACCTAGGTACCCCTCAATGGAAGAATGGA